>JZKD02S1842158.1:388879-404183 GCA_000966675.3 Picea glauca | reverse complement strand
GTTTCTTTTTTCCTCCATCTTCTTCCTTCAACCTATAAACACATTTATTCTGCAATGCTCCTTTTCCTGCAGGCAACTGAACCAAGTCCCAAGTCTGGTTGTTTACTAGGGAATCAATTTCCTCTTTCATTGCTTGCTCCCACTTCTTTTTAGTGTCTACCTACATTGCCTCTTCATAACATTCTTGTTCACCAGAATCAATCAACAATAAGTAATACAATGAAGGAGAATATCGTTCAGGGGGTCTTCTTAACCTAGTAGATCTTCTAACAACACTTGCAGGAGTTTGAGGTACCTGCTGCTCCTGCTGTTGTACATTTTTATTTTTTGGTACCTTTGGAATTTCATTTTCAGTGGTCTCATCAAACATTGTGTATTCTAGTTTTTATTCTTCCTGTTTCCTTCCCTGCAACTGATATTTATACATGACCTTCTCATTGAATATGACATATCTACTCCTGATGATTTTTTTATTTTCATAATCCAATAAGCGATAACCAAAATCATTAACACCATATCCAATAAAGATACACTTCTTGGATTTTTCTTCAATCTTTGTTCTATTTTCTTTATCAATATGGACAAATGATTCATAACTGAAAGTCTTCATAAATGAATAGTTTAACTTTTTACCTGTCCATTCCTCCTCTATAATTCCACCATCCAAAGAAAGTGAAGGTCCTTTGTTTATCAAGTAAATAATAGTATATAAAACATCTACCAAAAAATGTAAGGGAAACCCAGCATGCAATCTCATACTCCTTGAATGCTCCATTATTGTCTTGTTCATCCTTTCTAACACACCATTTTCTTGTGGTGTTCCTGGAACTATCTTCTCTCTATGAGTCCCATGAACAATAATCATCAAACTCCTTGCTTCAATATTCACCTCCAATGTCTTATCTGAGACACTTCAACCTTTTTCCTGTCTCATTCTCAACCAAAGCGTTCCATTTCTTAAAAGTGTCAAAATCATTTGATTTGCGTCGAATGCAATAAACCCAAGTTTTTATAGTTGCATCATCAATAAAAGTAACATGATAACGAGATCCACCAAGAGATGATACCTGAGCTGGTCCCCATACATCTGTATGTACAAGCTCTAATCTTTCACTCTTCTTTTATTTTCCAACTTTGAGAAATCTAACTCTCTTTTGTTTTCCATATACACAATGCTTATAGAAATCCAAATCAATTTGTTTAAGATCTAGAAACAAATTCATTTTTTGAAGTATCTGCATCCCATTCTCACTCATGTGTCCAAGCCTATGATTCCAAAGTGTTGTATCCACTCATGTAGAAGATAAAGAGATAGAAGAATTACTATTACTAGTACATAAATACAATGTACCTACCTTCTCTCCTTTTTCTATCACCAATGATTCTTTGGTGACCTTCCATGCCTTATATATAAATATAGATATACATCCTTCACTTGCCAACTGCCTTGTTGAAATTAGATTTTTCCTTATATCTGGAACATGTCTTACCTCTTTCAAAAACCATTGGTTTCCATTCTTTTTCTTTATTTGTACGTCAACCATTCCAAGAATTTTGCATGGTAGATCATCCAAATGAACCTGTCCAAAATCACCTTGAACATAATCTAGAAAATGTTTCCTATGGGGTGTGGCATGAAATGAAGCCCATGAATCTACTACCCAAGACTCAGAAATATTATCTACATAAAGAATCAACGCATCTTGTAATACATCACCTATTACATTTGCTTCTTGATTTTTCTCTTGTTGTCCATCTCTTAGTTTCTTTGTAACTTTGCAGTGTTTCTTCATATGTCCTTTCTTCCCACAATTCTAACACTATATCTTTCCTAGTCTGGATTTGGATCTACCCTTCCTAGAATTCCCATGGCTCCCTAAGCCCTTTCCTCTATCATTTTGTCTTCCCCTGTTCTCCATGTTTAACACATTACCTGATGTCTCACCTATGATTTTCTGTCGCAATTCGTCGCTAAGGATAACACCAACAACATCATCAAATTTTAGAGTGTTTGAACCAGAGACAGAGTTAATTACAGCCATGAACAAGCCATTCCAACTTTCTAGCAATGAGCACAGGATTAGAAGAGCCTTGACCTCATCATCAAAATACACTTTTATAGAACTTAGATGATTAGTAACTATATTAAATTCATTTAAATGATTTTCAACAGACCCACCTTCTAACATCTTCATATTAAATAATCGCTTCATTAGAAATACCTTATTGGATGCCAAGGGTTTTTCATACATTTTAGCCAATTTGTCCATCAACTCCTTCATTGTCATTTCTTTATAAATATTGAAAGCCACTGAGACTGTGTTGGCAACCATTTCACATTTTTATCCTATCTTTATAAGCTGCCTACACCAGTGTTTTGTAACCCTTGATTCTCATCGTAATCTTTTGGATAAAACGACATGATTTTCTTCCGCAATTACTCTTGTTTTCACGACTACAAGCGTGAAAAATTTGATTTCGAATTCACGTCAATGGCATTAAAATCATCGTTGGATTATTATGGTTACTCTTGTCTATGGGTTCATTGCATTTCCAATTCAATTTTGGTCACACAATTGGCAAGACACCAAAAACCTTTACTCATTTGGCATTTTTTTGTTGTTAATATGACTTCATTTTTATAAGACTTTGATGATATTCTAATGATTGTGATTAAATCATTGATTTAATGGTGGCGCATTTGTTTCATGAAAAAACATAGACATTACGATCAGACCCTTAGTGCAAGGGTTTCATGCAAAGCATACATTTTATGGTCGAATCCTTGGTGCTTATAGTCGAAATATTGTTTGGTTTTAAAAATCATGCAAACGCTATCGTTGTGAAAACATTTGAGTCAACTCACCATAGTTTTCATTAATTGTTTGAATGACATAAGCTTTTAACACATTGAAATAGTGATTTGAACCACCATTTTCACCGTCGGTTGTACATAAGGATATGACTGTTTTTCATGGGTTGATTTCGTTCCACCACCCCCGCACATTTGGGCATTAATGCCTGCCTTCTATCCCGAGTTACCTCTTTTGGCTTTCCAGGAAGCTTGTGAGCTATCGGTCCTGCGCATACCCTATCCAAACCCTCGTCCATTCACCCTGCCCACTATGTGTTCTTTTCTATGGCACCTGTGGTGCGCATAGAACCAAATGGTATCCAAACTCTGCTGCTATTCGACAATGCTCGTGAGGATTTGGAAAATAGTGGTTGGTTGGTTTTTATCTAGATATTTGAGGGTTTTAATCTTTTGGTTGCCCAACAGTTTTCCCTTACCTTCGACGGATGTAGGGCTAAGGTCGGAGACATACAACTCGAGCTAACTGAGGAATTCCTAAGCTCAGCTACAAGCTTACCAGCTACAGGGAAAAGGTGGTTTAAGAACTCCAAAGTCGATGAGGTGTTGTGGCCTCTCCTATTCACATCAAGAAAGATTGTTAGTTGCGATAGAGGTATTCCTGTAATTGCTCTCAAGTCCTGATGGAACGATCTCTTGGAAATTGTCAAACAGTTTGTGACCTGCGAAGGCCATTATGGCTTGGTATTTCTGTATCATCTTTGGTTATTAATGAATTTTATGGACTATCCTCTAAACATGCCGCACTATCTCTTACACAGTCTCTACAAAATGACTAAAAGATTTAAGCGTGAGAAGGTTGATAGAAGCCTTTTCCATCACTGCTTAATCAAAGTCATTATCGTTCATCATTTGACCCTTAGTGGTGACTGTTGGCAAGCCTTCCTATCAAGGAATGGATTTTCCACCACCGAGTGTGTTCTAATGGATAAGTCCGTGGTCTCAGAAACACTAGTTGTGCCTACCGTGCCATCTCCTACCCTTCTACCCCCTGTCAAACCCTCGAATTTCCCCAGCATTGACCTACCCGATACCATGGCCGACCCATGTGCTAAAGATAATACTAAAGCCATCAAGAGGCCTGTAATGAAGAAAGGCAAAGGTGATATTGGTGTCAACAGTAAGGCAAAAAAAAATGCACTGTGGATTTCTAGATGTGCCCGGAACAAGACTAAACAAAGCACTGACCAAAAGCCTATCGTTCTGAGCGAGGATTCAGACTCAGAGTTCGAATGTTTCCTAGCCGATGAATACCCCTATTCTCATGGCCTCTGCTCTATGGAAACCTATGACTATGTTTCCAACTTACCTCCTTGCCTCAAGAACGACCCTAATTTCCCAGGAATTAAGATTGGTAGTGAAAACCCTGGTAGCTTGAAAGAACCCTTGCCTGTGATGTCAAGACCTGATCGACCAACTTGCACTGAATGCAATTCTTGGCTTGAACGTTATTACACCGATGTTCCCCTGTTGCAATCTAAGATTAAATCTTTGGAGGAATGGGTGACAGTGCTGTCAAAGGAGAACGACAAGCTACAAGACAACAAGAAAAAGCAAAATACCACTGGTTCGATTGTCTTCAGAAACGTTGAGGCAACAACAGCCTTTGTCAATTCAAAGTTATCCTGATTGAATCATTTGGCTACATCCCAGGTATGTATTTCGTCATCGATTTTGTTGTATGGGTCGGTTTGAATTAGTGTTGTCGATTGGGTTTGCTTTCATTTAGTTCTGTTCGAATAGATTCTGTTTTGTTTTGAATGGATATTTCGTTTTTATGATTGCATTTGATCTGTACAAAAGATTTGTTTGTTAAAATCATATAGCTATGTTTTGATTGAACCGATATTAACACGATTTGATTGCTCTTGAATTAGTATAACGATTGTGTTGGCCCTGACTTAGTTCGATTCATTTCTATTTGGTTTGATTCAAAAACAATGCCGGGTGCCTTGATTTAGCATAGTCATTTGTGTATGAGTTGGATTAGTATCAAAGATTGGTTTGATACGGCTATGCTAGTTTTGGATTTAAAAACAATTCTGTTTGTTTCAAATTGGTAATAAACATCTGGTTACTTCTAGCATGAATGATTTACTTTGTTTGCAATTAGTAATTAAATATTTGTTTAATAGGTTGAATGTGTTTCTGTTAGCTTTGGATTAATTTAAAACGGTTATATTTGCAAATAAGACCAGCTACAGAATCGTGAGATTGTGTAGCTAGTCTTAAAATTTAGATTTTCGTTAATTTTATCAATAAAACATTATCTAAACTTCTTATTCTTTTCCACCTACAGGTACCTACAAATTTTAATGGCAAATTGGACATCGTATGGCAGTTTAGAGATGTTGTTGTGATATAGTTTTGTTTTAGGTTGTTAGCTTAAGTTAGACTTGGGAGATTGTACCCAGATTTTTTGTAAACTGTTTTGATAATTCCCACAGGGATGTTTTATCCTGTGGCCTTTAAATACTTTTTATTTTTTGTAATCAACCCATCATCACTGTGGGGAGAACAAGAATATGGATTTATGATGATACAACTTGAATGAAAGTGGATGTTTTGCAACAACTTTAGCTTTCAATTTATCAGACTTTTATTTCAAGTTTTATTCATATCATTTTGCAATTAATTATCGACTACTTTAGCTATCATAATTTTTGTAGGTTGATGTGACTTGGCTTATGTGTTATCCATATTCGATTTCTCTTATTTTAAGTACAACAATTACTTTGCTTCAATTTAATGAATAAAGGGTTTATCTTCTTCATTAAATGAATCATTTTGTACAAATCTTTGCATACAGTTTTATCTAATTGTGATGGTTTGTAAATTATAAGATTGTTGTCATTTTATGTCTTGTTTGTTCTATCATTGATATTCAAAGAGAATTGTTGCTTCTTGTTTACAAGAATCTCGTGGAGAATCTGGTGCGGGTTTCCTCCCATCGAACAACTGAATCTGATACTTTCTACAGGACAAATTGGAAAGCGTCACTTCAGGTTAGATCATTATTTGTGATTTGATAGATAATAAATTCGATAATTTTCAGTAGTTTAGATAGATGTTTAGTTTTATAGTACAGATTGTTATTTTAATTATTCAACTTTGATAATTGTCATTTTATTTTTTGTTTTATAAAATTATAAAATTAAAAAATAATAGTTTCTCTATCATAGGGTAGCTCACAAATGTTTTTTTTCAGGTTTTCGATTTAAAATCTGTAATCTATAAATATTGTACATTTGTAGTTAATATCTAATTCTGTTGATAATTGAACATTTAATTTCATAGAATTATTGTTGTATAATATTAGACAATAGACTGTATATATTTATTTCAGATTTGTTTATTAGTTTGATTTAATTATTGTTTTCATTTAGATTAGTTCCTTTAGTTAGTTTTCTTTCGTTTTCCTAGGACTTAGATCGGCCAACGGAGCCGCTAAACCTGTCAGGGTGGATCATCCCAAATGGCTTTGGTTATTTAGACAACCCCGGACCGGATCTACTCTTCTAGTTGGCGAGCGTTCATTTTCGCCTGTCAACAAATGGCGCTAGAAGGAGGGCCTGAAATTTATTAATGGCACAAGGCGGTCGTAAGACTTCTCCACCACCTAACCGCTCACCTATAGTGACAAGAAGTCATTCAAACAACAACATCATCCCTCAAACAATAACCACATCAAACGATGATCTACGGATCACAGTTGAACCAACAACACCAATTCCTCCAGGTGGTGACGTACAAGAGATTGTCCGCCAATCTCTCTTAATAACACATAGTTCCTTTGCCCATTTGAGGCAACCAAATTGACCTTTGGACCAACCTTTATACTTTTCTAATATTGGAGAGCAACTTGGAGGCACTAACCTCACTTTAAACTCTACAGATCCAATCCTCAATCCTGTTGCAGGAGGATCTGGAATTCCGCCCTCACCACCTCCATCACCTCCTTATTCTTCTGGAGAAGACTCTTCTAAAGAAGGCAGTTCCCCTTCTCAGCTTTCCACACCGCCTACACCAATGGCCAACCAGAACAATCCTGCTATACCATTGCTCGACCAGGATGCAGTAGCCATACCTGGGCCTCAACATCCCTTACCCAAACACCCGGAGAAGTGGCTTTCCAAGTTCGACCCTGATTCTAAACAGATCGCCAAAGATCACATTAAATTTTTTATCTTAGCCATTAGACTCCATAATTTCGAGCATGAAGACGTAGTCTATAGGTTGTTCCCCTACACTTTCGAGGGAAATGCCTCTACCTGGTACTTCACCCAGCAACCCCATACCATTGTGTTGTGGGAGAAGTTCGAATCCTACTTTCTTGAAAAGTTCGGTGACGATAAGTCCCCAAAAATTCTAGTTATGGAGATTTCTAGCTTAAGAATGAACCCAAAAGAGAAAATTAAAGACT
Organism: Picea glauca; assembly: GCA_000966675.3. NCBI lineage: Eukaryota > Viridiplantae > Streptophyta > Pinopsida > Pinales > Pinaceae > Picea > Picea glauca. Next base: position 396,888 of record JZKD02S1842158.1, on the reverse strand, counting down.
TTAATCAAAGATTCGTAACACTAAAGAACTGAATCCCTACCGATTCGATGCCTACTGAGAATCTTATCATAGCATACTATACGAAAGCCTTGCATCAAAGTATAGCCATTTGGGTTAAACAATCTAAGAAAGCCACGTTGTTAGAGGCCTTCGAAGAGGCCAACCAAATTGAAAAAGACATCCTTAGTTTAAAAGACACTACTAGCAACGAGAAAGAAACTAATTCTTCTTCCAAAAAGAAGGTTGAAATCCTCCCTAGACCTCCTCAAAATAAAGCACAACCTGAAAGCTTCGATTTAGAAAACTTAACTAAAGTCGTTCAAAAATTGTCAAATCAAGTTATAGATTTGAAAAGGAAAGCCAAAGAAGCTTCTTCAAGAAAAGGGCCCTACAATCCCCCATTCAGAAAGCCTTTTCCCACCAATCGACCTAATCCAAATTCCGAGGGCTTAAATCTAGAAAGTCTGCAACTCGCCCTTCAAACAATTCTAGAAGCCCAGGATAACTTGATGCCTCCTGAGATTCCTGAGGAGATTGTTGAACAAGAGATAGTTCAAGAAGAAGAATCTTCTCCGAACATTTTTGGACACTTCTTGGATAGTATTTTTCAAGCTAACTTCGAGACAGTACATACCGACAATACTAGGAGTAAGACAACAAACAAACCTTCTTCCGAAAACACTGCGACTTTGCCCCCGAAGCAATCTAAACCAACTGAGACTAAACAGAGTCATGTAAACCCCAACTTAGATTATGATTTAGTTGAAGATCTAAAAAAGTTAAGGGCTAACATTTCTGTTTATGAATTATTAAAATTTTCGTTTCTGCTACAAAAAATGTTACAGAATATTGCAGAGAATAGCAAAAACGGTAATTCAAGCAGTAACAAGGTTGTTCAAAGAAAAATCCCTCAAAAGACTTTCGCTAAGAATAACCCTGATCCTCACGACAAGGGAATCCTTCCTGTAGATAATGTAACCAATGTAGATAAATTAGCTTTAGAGACTACAAGTAAAAAGCCACAAGCTTCCACTCTTACTACTCGCAGAAATGTACCTCCATTTTTGTTAACTTTTGAAATCTTTAATAGAAACGTGCACAATTGTATGGTAGATTCAGGAGCGTCATCCAATGTGATGTCATGGTCTGTATGTTAGAAGATTAATGCTGAAGTTGAACCATCCACTTTAAAAATCATCCAACTTGATCGAACTAGTGTTAAAGTCATAGGCGAATTAAGGAATGTGCTGATAAGATTATCGTCTAACCCCAAAGTTCATCAAGTTATTGATATTATTGTTGTGGATATTCCAGAATTTTATGGTTTGTTTCTAAGCAGAGACTGGTCGGGGTAGCTACACGACTATTTCGCGACAGATTCGTCCCACCTGTGGCTGCCCGAGAATGGCAAGCCCAACAAAATCAAGGTAAATCGTGAACACTACCTTAAGTTCATGGTCACAGATTTGAATGATCCCAATGAACCATTTACACCTTCTGCCGATTCACCCGAAGTACAAGGGATGGATACCTTTTTCAGAAATTTCATGGCCGAGACTTCAGCTATCACAAACCCAGAACATCAGTTCGAGATTGTAGCATATGTGCAGCCAACAACTTCTACACAATGGTCTCATGCACCAGATAAAAATCAAATTTGGTCTCTTTATTTTGACGGGTCAAAGTCCAAGGAAGGAGTTGGTACAGGCTATGTTATTATTGATCCTGCAGGTAACAAAACCTTGATTGCATGTAGGTTAGAATTTGAATGTACTAATAACATAATAGAATATGAGGCTTTATTGCAGGGCCTCAGAAAAGCTTTAGATATGAACATTCAAAATTTAGCTATCTTTGGCGATTCCGAAATCGTGGTCAGACAGGTAAGAGATTCGATCCACTGTCTGTCTCTACATCTTAAAATCTACCAATCCGAGGTATGGAATTTAATGAATAAGTTTTCTTCTTTCAATATAAATTCTATTCCTAGATTGAATAATTCTGAAGCTGATCTATTAGCTAACGTAGCTTCCAAACTCTTTCTTACAGAAGGCTTGTCCCCAAATGCATTCTCCGTCGAATTGTTGTTCATGCCATCTGTTCCCGACAACATCACGAATTGGAGAGTCTTTGATGATGATCAACAAATAATTAGCTTCCTGCATATGGAAGAAACTTTTCAAGGTGCGGTGATTGATGAATGCACTCATGATGACAATTTGCGCGACTTCACGGTAATACCTGAACCAAGAACTCCTGAATCTTCATCAGACATGGTAAATTCGATCCCTAAATCCGTAGTTAGATTAGAGAAATTTTACGATCTTCAAGATAAATTCAAAAAAGCGGTCAACTGTAAAACTAATAGTTCCTCGTTATCATATGAAAAAGTAAATTTGGGAACTAATGACAATCCATAATGAATTAATTTAGGGGTGGGGTGTTCTGAACAAGAAAAAGCCGCATTTATTAAATTGTTTAAAGAATTTAAAGATAGTTTTGCATGGACGTATGATGACCTTAAAACTTTCGACCCTAACATCATACAACATTTCATTCCTATGAAACCCCAAACCTTACCCTTTCAACAAAAGTTAAGAAAAATGCACCCTAAGCTTGAACCGACCGTCAAAAAAGAATTAAATAAACTCCTGAATGCTAAGATAATTTTCCTAGTTAGGCACACTCAATGGGTTTCTAACCTTGTCCCTGTCCAGAAGAAAAGTATGGAAATCCGACCATGTGTCGATTTCTGAAACCTTAATAGAGCATCGGATAAAGACAACTACCCTGTCCCACCCATGGAACAGATCCTTCAACAGGTATCCGATTCTGAGAGGCTATCCTTATTGGATGGTTTCTCAGGGTACAACTAAGTCTTGATGTCTCCTCCAGACCAACTTAAAACTACCTTCCACACTCCATGGGGCACCTACGTTTATAGGAAAATGCCCTTTGGATTGATTAATGCCGGTGCCACTTTCCAGAGAGCGATGGACATCGCTTTCCAAGGCTTAATCAATCAATCCATCGTAGTTTACCTAGATGATGTTACTGTATTTTCAAAAAACAAAATTGATCATCTTGCTCATTTAAGAGATGTTCTACAGTGATGTCGTAAATACGACATTTCCCTAAATCCTAAAAAATTTATCTTCGCAGTAGAACAAGGTAAACTCTTAGGATTCATTGTGTCAAGCAAAGGGATGATTATCTACCCTGAAAGGACTCAAGTCATCTCGAAATTTCCCCCTCCCTGATCCAAAAAGTCTATGCAGTCTTTCTTAGGCCAGATAAACTTCATCAGGAGATTCGTCCCCTGTTTCTCCGAGATGGTGAGACCTTTACATAATTTAATTAAGAAAGACATACAATATCATTGGGGACTGTTATAAAACCAAGCTTTTAATGCAATAAAAAAGGCCATAATAGACACTCCTTCTCTCATGAGCCCCGAATTTTCGAAAGACTTCACGCTCTACACATTTGCTTCCAACCGCTCCTACGCTGCTGTCCTAACTCAAAAGAACACTGAAAACAATGAAGTACCCATTGCCTTTATGAGCTCTTCTTTAAAAGGTGTGGAACTTAATTACCCAGTGGTAGATTAGCAAGCCTACGCTGTTTTCAAAGAAGTCAAACACTTCCGATCTTATCTTTTGAAATCCATGACCAAAGTTATTGTCCCTTACCCAGTCGTCAGGAATCTGTTAGTGTAGAAAGAATTAGGCAAAACGAGGGCGAACTGGGTCACCTCCTTACATGAGTATGACATAGAAATCACCCCAGCTCAAATAGTGAGAGGCCAAGGGCTATGCAAGTTAGTTGTTGATTCAGCAGTAGGACAACAAGAAGAAAATGATATGTCAAACCTAAGACAGCACAATCAAAATGCAATATGTTGTGCACAAAACTTTGTCAGTCCATGGTATGACGATATAAAATTTTGTCTTGAACATGGGTCAGCCCCCCGTCACCTAGATCCCACTAAAAGAAGAGAGTTAAGATTAAAATATACCTCCTTTCATTTGATTAATGGTATTCTGTTTCGTCATAATTGTGATGGAGTACTAATGCGTTGTCTTGAAAAAGATGAAGCAGAAAAAGTCTTACCAGAATTGCACGTAGGAGAAGATGGTGGGCATTTTGGTGGTGACACCACTGCCAATAAAGTTTTGAGAGCTCGTTATTACTGGCCCACACTCTTTAGAGACCCCCATGCATTTTGTTGTAAATGTATTATTTGTCAAAAAACATCTGGACGAATACAAAAACCAGTGTTTCCTTTGCAGCCTGTTTCAGTAGATTCCCCTTTTCAGCAGTGGGGCCTCGATATTATAGGTCCAATCAATCCTCCATCCTCACAGCAACATAAGTTTATCATAACAACCACAGATTACTTCGCCAGGTGGTCTGAAGCTGCCACATTAAGAACTGTCAATACCAGTCGGGTAATTGCATTTTTAAATTCAAATATTATTACTCGTTTTGGTATCCCTGACTGTTTAGTATTCGATAACGCTTCTTATTTTTCGTCTCTTGAGATGAGAGAATTCGCTCTAGAAAAAGGAATTAAATTGAAGTATTCTGCCAGTTATTACCCCCAGGGCAATGGATTGGCAGAATCAACAAATAAGAATTTGATTAAAATCATCAAGAGAACGGTAGCTGAAAATCACAAAAACAGGCATAATGCACTGTTAAATCCGATCTGGGCTGATAGGGTAACACCAAAGACTGTTGTAGGTAAATCCCCCTTCTTTCTCATCTATGGCAGAGAAGCAATTCTGCCACCACACATTTTTCTTCCCTCACTACAACTATCACAGAAAATACAAGAAGAAGACTGTCCCCCTTTGGAAAACCGAATTAACGCTTTAATGAAGCTAGAAGAGGTAAGAGCCCAAGCTAAACGTAAGTTAGATCAACGTCAACTAGTGGTCAAAAACTGGTTTGATTCTAACTCTGCCTCTGATAGGAACTTCGAGGTAGGTAACCTTGTCTTGAAATGGGACAAACCGCACGAGGGAAAGGGAGAGCACACGAAGTTTCAGAACTTGTGGCTTGGATTGTTTTTATTGCTGAGAAATTGGGTCCCAGCTCTTTCCGATTACATAATCTAGAGGGACAGCCTGACACCTATCCAGTGAATGGCCAAGCTTTGAAAAGATATTTTGCTTGATGAAAACCCTCTGTATACTATGTAAATATTTTCTTTTGGTTTGCTTTTCTTTTACTGTTTTGGTTTTTTTCCGTTGTACTTATTAGTTGTTGGGAATACACATACTTGATTTTTGGAACTGTTCAGATCAAGAAAACAGAAAATTCTGTCACTAAATGACTGCTAAAAATTATCTAAACATCAATTGGAATTTACTTCTGAAATTTACAGCCACATTTGAAAGAAGTTAACTGATTTCAATCTGTGAGTAAGGCCTATCACGATCATCCATTATCTTCTTACGTTGTCCCTATTCCTTAAGGGAACACCTCAGAATATGTCTCCCTACTTAGAAGGTCAGTTTTGTAAACAAACCATCTCTGAATCTTAATGAAGGATAGTCAATAAAATTCTTTCAAGGTCTGAAAAAATATGTCCAAAATATCATAATTTTCAGTGTCACCCCACTCAATTAAATATCTTCAAAAAAAAAAAACCAAATAAATCATTAAAGAGCTGTGGGAAGCGCTTGTAAATCCACCGAGATGATGAACAGGTCTTTTGGCAGCGGGTAAATGCATGCATGACGCCAAGAAAACTTCGTCGGGGTCCTGAACAGGCCCACTGGCAGCAAAGCAATTTCGGGTATATGAAAATTTGTAAGTATGCAATCTCTTGACCTTAAAATGTCCTTTATTCTGATCTGGAACTTCTTGGCAGGATACAGATATTAGAGTGGGTTAAATGGAAACCTTGTCGAGGCTATGAATGCCTGCTGGCAGCAGTGGCTCTGTCAACAGTATTGGAGATTTTATCTTTAATATCGTGGCTCGCTTGTCTTAAGACTATTATCAGTTTTCATCCTTTAAGCACTGCTGTAATATTTGATTACTGATAATGTTTAAATGATTTTCTGGTTGTTTTCTGAGTTAGAATTATTCTCATTATCATAATCTGAATTTGTTCCTCCGGCAGAGATAACTGCTTCTCCCAGTGTGTCGCCATTGTTGGCAGCCATTTCACATTTTTATCCTATCTTTATAAGCTGGCTACACCAGTGTTTTGGAACCCTTGATTATCATAGCAATCTTTTGGATAAAATGACATGATTATCTTCTGCAATTGCTCTTGTATTCACGACTGCAAGCTTGAAAACTTTGATTTCGAAGTCACGTCAACGGAATTAAAATCGTCACTAGATTATTATGGTTACTCTTGTCTATGAGTTCATTGCATTTCCAATTCAATTTTGGTCACACAGTTGGCAAGACACCAAAAACCTTTACTCATTTGGCATTTTTGTTGTTGTTAATATGAATTTTTTTTATAAGACTTTGATGATATTCTAATGATTGTGATTAAATCATTGATTTAATGGTGGCGCATTGGTTTCATGAAAACACATAGACATTACGATCAGACACTTAGTGCAATGGTTTCATGCAAAGCATACATTTTATGGTCGAAACCTTGGTGCTTATAGTCGAAATATTGTTTGGTTTTAAAAATCATGCAAACGCTATCGTTGTGCAAACGTTTGAGTCGACTCACCATAGTTTTCATTAATTGTTTGAATGACATAATCTTTTAACACATTGCAATAGTGATTTGAATCACCATTTGCACCGTCAGTTGTACATAAGGATATGAGTGTTTTTCATGGGTTGATTTCATTCCACCACCCCCACACATTTGGGCATTAATGCCTGCCTTCTATCCCGGGTTACCTCTGTTTTTTTTTGGGGAAGCTTGTGAGCTATCGGTCATGCACATACCTTGTCCAAACCCTCATCCATTTACCCTGCCACTGTGTGTTCTGTTCTATGGCACCTGTGGTGCGCATAAAACCGAATGGTATCCAAACTCTGCTGCTATTCGATAATTCTTATGAGGATTTGGAAAATAGTGGCTGGCTGGTTTTTATCCATAGATTTGAGGGTTTTAATCTTTCGGTTTCCCAACAGTTTTCCCTTACCTTTGACAGAGGTAGGGCTAATGTTGGAGACATACAACTCATGCTAAATGAGGAATTCCTAAGCTCAGCTACAGGCTTACCAGCTATAGGGCAAAGGTGGTTTAAGAACTCCAAAGTCGACGAGGTGCCGTGGCCTCTCCTATTCACATCAAGAAAGATTGTTAGCTGCGATAGAGGTATGCCTGTAACTGCTCTCAAGTCACGATGGCACGATCTCTTGGAAATTGTTTAACAGTTTGTGACCTGCGAAGGCCATTATGGCCTGGTATTTCTGTATCATCTTCGGTTATTAATGAATTTTATGGACTATCCTCTGAACATGCCACACTATCTCTTACGTAGTCTCTACAAAATGTCCAAAAGATTTAAGCGTGAGAAGGATGATAGCATCCTTTTCCATCACTGCTTAATCAAAGTTGTTATCACTGAAATTTCGTCCGCACAGGGCGACAAGAACTCTGCATCATCAGCACAGAAAAACAGGCATTCATGGCACAAGGATTAATTCCACAACACAACAAAAGGGCCAAAACTACACAAAAATGGCTAAAAAATTAAAAAGCGCAGCTTACCCACTAAAAACGAGCGCGCGCGCAACATATTCGTATATTGGGCGCATATGCGCAGCTGTGGGGTGCCAAACTCACGCGCCTGCCAAACGACGCATTTATGAAGCTGGTCGGCCTCCCAACCACTAATGGATCGGCTCCCAAGTCGATTTGACATCAAATCCGAGCTCAATCTGCGTGGGGAGGCTAGTCAAAGACCTAATTGTGCCTTAAAGAGCCTCTTTTCACATTCAAAAGAGGTTGCATAATAGCCCAATGCTTGGCTATAAAAAGCCATGAATGACCACCATTTTCTCAAGGAATT
>JZKD02S1842158.1:365426-388869 GCA_000966675.3 Picea glauca | reverse complement strand
ATTTCATCTATCAGACCAGCTAATACATTGGTGATATTGGTCCATTGTTGCTTGTTTTTATTTTTATTTCCATGCTCATGTTTTTATTTAGTTTTTGTTTAATTCTTGTTAATAGTTTAGTTGTCTTCTTTCTAACCTTTTACATCACAGCTGTCATGACTAGCAGAGCCCAACTAGGCATGTAAGCACTCACTTTTTTCTCATACATCGACGAAAAGAGTGCAAACAAAAGTCATTATCGTTCATCATTTGACCCTTAATGGTGACTGTTGGCAAGCCTTCCTGTCAAGGAATGGATTTTCCACCCCCGAGTGTGTTCTAATGGATAAGTCCATGGTCACTGAAACACTGGTTGTGCCTACCATGCCATCTCCTACCCTTCTACCCCCTGTTCAACCCTCGAATTGCCCCAGCATTGACCTACCCAATACCATGGTCGACCCGTGTGCTAAAGATAATACTAAAGCCGTCAAGAGGCCTGCAAGGAAGAAATGAAAAGGTGATACTAGTGTCAACATTAAGGCAAAGAAAAATGCACGGTGGATTTCTAGATGTGCCCGGAACAAGCCTAAGCAGAGCACTGACCAAAAGCCTATCATTCTGAGTGAGGATTCAGACTCAGAGATCAAACATTTCCTAGCCGATGAATACCCCTATTCTCATGGCCTCTGCTCTATGGAAACCTATGACTATGTTTCCAACTTACCTCTGTGCCTCAAGAATGAGCCTAATTTCTCGAGAATTAAGATTGGTATTGAAAACCCTGGTAGCTTGAAAGAACCCTTGCCTGTGATGTCAACACCCGATCGACCAACTTGCACTGAATGCACTTCTTCGCTTGAACATTATTACACCGACATTCCCCTATTGCAATCTAAGATTAAATCTTTGGAGGAACGGGTGACAATGCTGTCAAAGGAGAATGACAGTCTACAAGCCAATGAGAAAAAGAAAAAGACCACCGGTTCGATTGTCTTCAGAAACGTTGAGGCAGCAACGACCTTTGTCAATTCAAAGTTATCCTGGTCGAATCATTTGGCTATAGCCCGGGTATGTATTTCGACATCGATTTTGTTTTATGGGTTGGTTTGAATTAGTGTAGTCGATTGGGTTTGATTTCGTTTAGTTCTGTTTGAATAGATTCTGTTTCATTTTGAATGGATATTTTCATTTTTATGATTGCATTCGATCGGTACAAAAGATTTGTTTGTTAAAATCGTATAGCTATGTTTTGATTGAACGGATATTAACACGATTTGATTGCCCTTGAATTAGTATAACGATTGTGTCGGTCCTTAGTTAGTTTGATTCACTTCTCTTTGGTTTGATTCACAAACAATGCTGCGTGCCTTGATTTAGCATAGTCATTTGTGTATAAGTTGGATTAGTATCAAAGATTGGTTTGATACGGCTCTGCTAGTTTTAGATTTAAAAACGATTCTGTTTGTTTCAAATTGGTAATAAAGATCTGGTTACTTCTAGCATGAATGATTTACTTTGTTTGCAATTAGTAATTAAAGGTTTGTTTAATAGGTTGAATGTGTTTTTGTTAGCTTTGGATTAATTTAAAACGGTTCTATTTGCAAATAAGACCAGCTACAGAATCGTGAGATTCTGTAGCTAGTCTTAAAGTTTAGATTTTTGTTAATTTTATCAATAAAACATTATCTAAACTTCTTATTCTTGTCCACCTACAGGTACCTATGAATTTTAATGGAAAATTGGACATCCTGTGGTAGTTTAGAGATGTTGTTGTGATATAGTTTTGTTTTAGGTTGTTAGCTTAAGTTAGACTTGGGAGATTGTAGCCAGATTTTTTGTAAATTGTTTTGATAATTTGCACAGGGATGTTTTACCCTGTGGCCTTTAAATACTTGTTATTTTTTGTAATCAACCCATCATCACTGTGGGGAGAACAAGAATATGGATTTATGATGATACAACTTGAATGAAAGTGGATGTTTTGCAACAACTTTAGCTTTCAATATATCAAACTTTTATTTCAAGTTTTCTTCATATCATTTTGCAATTAATTATCGACTACTTTAGCTATCATAATTTTTGTAGGTTGATGTGACTTGGCTTATGTGTTATCCATATTCGATTTCTCTTATTTTAAGTACAACAATTAATTTGCTTCAATTTAATGAATAAAGGGTTTATCTTCTTCATTAAATGAATCATTTTGTACAAATCTTTGCATACGGGTTTATCTAATTGTGATGGTTTGTAAATTATAATATTGTTGTCATTTTATGTCTTGTTTGTTCTATCATTGATATTCAAAGAGCACTGTTGCTTCCTGTTTACAAGAAGCTCGTGGAGAATCTGGTGCGGGTTTCCTCCCATCGAACAACTGAATCAGATACTTTGTACGAGACAAATTGGAAAGCGTCACTTCAGGTTAGATCATTATTTGTGATTTGATAGATAATAAATTCGAGAATTTTCAGTAGTTTAGATAGATGTTTAGTTTTATAGTACAGATTTTTATTTTAATTATTTAGCTTTGATAATTGTCATTTTATTTTTTGTTTTATAAAATTAAAAAATTAAAAAATAATAGCTTCGCTGTCATAGGACAACTCACAAATGGTTTTTTTTCAGGTTTTCGATTTAAATATGTAATATGTAAATATTGTACATTTGTAGTTAAGGTCTACTTCTGTTGATAATTTAACATTTAATTTCATAGAATTATTGTTGTATAATATTAGACAATAGACTGTATATATTTATTTCAGATTTGTTTATTAGTTTGCTTTAATTATTGTTTTCATTTAGATTAGTTCCTTTAGTTAGTTTTCTTTCATTTTCCTAGGACTTAGATTAGCCAATGGATCCGCTAAACCCATCAGGGTGGATCATCCCAAACGGCTTGGGTTATTTAGACAACCCCGAACCGGATCTACTCTTCCAGTTGGCGAGCGTTCATTTTCGCCCGTCAACAAATGGCGCTGGAAGGAGGGCCTGAAATTTATTAATGGAACGAGGTAGTCGTAACACTCCTCCACCACCTAACCTCTCACCTATAGTGACAAGAAGTCATTCAAACGACAACATCATCCCTCAAACAACAACCACATCAAACAACGATCTACGGATCACATTTGAACCAGTAACACCAAATCCTACAGGTGGTGACGTACAAGAGATTGTCCACCAATCTCTCTTAAGAACACATAGTGCCTTCTCTCATTTGAAGAAACCAAATCGACCTTTGGACCAACCTTTAGACTTCTCTAATATCAGAGAGAAACTTGGAGGCACTAACCTCTCTTTAAACTCTACAGATCCAATCCTCAATCCTGCTGCAGGAAGATATGGAATTCTGCCCTCACCACCTCCATCACCTCCTTCCTCTTCTGGAGAAGACTCTTCTGACGAAGGAAGTTCCCCTTCTCAGCATTCCACACCACCTACACCAATGGCCAACCAGAACAATCCTGCTAGACCATGGATCGACCAGGATGCAGTAGTTGTACCTGGGCCTCAACATCCCTTATCCAAACACCTGGAGAAGTGGCTTCCCAAGTTTGACCCTTATTCTAAACAGATCGCCGAAGATCACATTAAAAAGTTTATGTTATCCATTAGACTCCATAATGTCGAGCATGAAGACGTAGTCTGTAGTTTGTTCCCCTACACTTTCGAGGGAAATGCCTCTACCTGGTACTTCGCCCAACAACCCCATACCATCATGTCGTGGGAGAAGTTCGAATCCTACTTTCTTGAAAAGTTTGGTGACGATAAGTCCCCAAAAGTTCTAGTTATGGAGCTTTCTATCTTAAGAATGAACCCAAAAGAGAAAATTAAAGACTTTAATCAAATATTCTTAACACTAAAGAACCAAATCCCTACCGATTCGATGCCTGTCGAGAATCTTATCATAGCATACTATATCAAAGCCTTGCATCAAAGTATAGCCATTTGGGTAAAACAATCTAAGAAAGCCACGTTGTTAGAGGCCTTCGAAGAGGCTAACCAAATTGAAAAAGACATCCTTAGTTTAAAAGACACTACTAGCAATGAGATAGAAACCAGTTCTTCTTCCAAAGAGAAGGTCGAAATCCTCCCTAGACCTGCTAAAAATAAAGCACAACCTAAAAGGTCCGATTTAGAAAACTTAACTAAAGTTGTTCAAAAACTATCAAATCAAGTTATAGATTTGAAAAGGACGGCCGAAGAAGCTTCTTCGAGAAAAGGGCCCTACAAAACCCTGTTCAGGAAGCCTTTTCCCACCAATCGACCTAATCCAAATACTGAGGGCTTAAATCTAGAAAGTCTGCAATTCGCCCTTCAAACAATTCTAGAAGCCCAGGATAATTTTATGCCTCCTGAGATTCTTGAGGAGGTTGTTGAACAAGAGACAGTTCAAGAAGAAGAATCTTCTCCGAACATTTTTTGACACTTCTCGGATAGTATTTTTCAAGCTAACTTCGAGACAGTACATCCCTACAATACTAGGAGTAAGACAACAAACAAACCTTCTTCCGAAAACACTGCGACTTTGCCCCCGAAGCAATCTAAACCAGCTGAGACTAAACAGAGTCATGTAAAACCCAACTTAGATTATGATTTAGTTGAAGATCTAAAAAATTTAAGGGCTAACATTTCTGTTTATGAATTATTAAAATTTCCGTTTCTGCTACAAAAAATGTTACAGAATATTGCAGAGAATAGAAAAAACAGTAATTAAGGTAGTAACAAGGTTGTTCAAAGAAAAATCCCTCAGAATACTTTCACTAAGAATAACCCTGATCCTCATGACAAGGGAAGCCTTCCTGTAAATAATGTAACCAATGTATATAAATTAGCTTTAGAGACTACGAGTAAAAAGCCACAAGCTTCCACTCTTACTACTCGCAGAAATGTACCTCCATTTTTGTTAACTTTTGAAATCTTTAATAGAAACATGCACAATTGTATGGTAGATTCAGGAGAATCATCCAATGTGATGCCATGGTCTATATGTCAGAAGATTAATGCTGAAGTTGAACCATCCACTTTAAAAATCATCCAACTTGATCGAACTAGTGTTAAAGTCATAGGCGAATTAAGGAATGTGCTGATAAGATTATCGTCTAACCCCAAAGTTCATCAAGTTATTGATATTATTGTTGTGGATATTCCAAAATTTTATGGTTTGTTTCTAAGCAGAGACTGGTCGGAGCAGCTACACAGCTATTTCGTGACAGATTGGTCCCACTTGTGGCTGCCCGAGAACGACAAGCCCAAAAAAATCAAGGTAAATCGTGAACGCTACCTTAAGTTCACGGTCACAGATTTGAATGATCCCAACGAACCATTTACACCTTCTACCAATTCACCTGAAGTACAAGGGATGGATACCTTTTCGGCAATTTCATGGCTGAGACTTCATCTATCACCAACCCAGAACAACAGTCCGAGATTGTAGCATATGTGCAGCCAGCAGCTTCTACACAATGGTCTCATGCACCCGATAAAAATCAAATTTGGTCTCTTTATTTTGATGGGTCAAAGTCCAAGGAAGGAGCTGGTACAGGTTGCGTTATTATTGATCCCGTAGGTAACAAAACCTTGATTGCATGTAGGTTAGAATTTGAATGTACTAATAACACAACAGAATATGAGGCTTTATTGTAGGGCCTCAGAAAAGCTTTAGATATGAACATTCAAAATTTGGTTGTCTTTGGCGATTCTGAAATCGTGGTCAGACAGGTAAGAGATTCTATGCACTGTCTGTCTTCGCATCTTAAAAGCTACCAATCCGAGGTATGGAATTTAATGAACAAGTTTTCTTCTTTCAATATAAATTCTATTCCTAGATTGAATAATTCTGAAGATGATCTATTAGCTAGCGTAGCTTCCAAACTCTTTCCTGTAGAAGGCTTGTCCCCAAATGCATTCTCCGTCGAACTATTGTTCAGGCCATCCGTTCCTGACAACATCACGAATTGGAGAGTCTTCGACGATGATCAACAGATAATTAGCTTCCTTCACATGGAAGAAACTTTTCAAGGCGCAGTGATTGATGAATGCACTCATGATGACAATTTGCATGACTTCACGGTAATACCTGAACCAAGAACTCCTTAATATTCATCGGACATGGTAAATCTGATCCCTAAATCCGTAGTTAGATTAGATAAATTTTACGATCTTCAAGATAAATTCAAAAAATCGGTCAACTGTAAAACTAATAGTTCCTCGTTATCATATGAAAAAGTAAATTTGGGAACTAATGACAATCCACAGTGCATTAATTTAGGCGTGGGGTGTTATGAACAAGAAAAAGACGCATTTATTAAATTTTTTAAAGAATTTAAAGATGTTTTTGCATGAACGTATGATGACCTTAAAAATTTCAACCCTAACATCATACAACACATCATTCCTATGAAACCCCAAACCTTACCCTTTCAACAAAAGTTAAGAAAAATGCACCCTAAGATTGAAACGACCGTCAAAAAAGAATTAAATAAACTTTTGAATGCTAAGATAATTTTCCCAGTTAGGCACACTCAATGGGTTTCTAACCTTGTCCCTGTCCGGAAGAAAAGTGGGGAAATCCAACTATGCGTTGATTTCTGAAACCTTAATAGAGCATCGGATAAAGACAACTACCCTGTCCCACCCATGGAACAGATCCTTCAATAGGTATCTAGTTCTGAGAGGCTATCCTTATTGGATGGTTTCTCAGGGTACAACCGAGTCATGATGTCTCCTCCAGACCAACTTAAAAATACCTTCCGCACTCCATGGGGCACCTACGTTTATAGGAAAATGCCCTTTGGACTTATTAATGTCAGTGCCACTTTCCAGAGAGCGATGGACATCGCTTTCCGAGGCTTAATCAATCAATCCGTCGTAGTTTACCTAGATGATGTTACTATATTTTCGAAAAACAAAACTGATCATCTATCTCATTTAAGAGTTGTTCTACAATGATGTCGTAAATACAACATTTCCCTAAATCCTAAAAAATCTATCTTCACAGTAGAACAAGGTAAACTCTTATGATTCATTGTGTCAAGCAAAGGGATGATTATCTAGCCTGAAAGGACTCAATTCATCTCGAAACTTCCCCCTCCCTCATCCAAAAAGTATATGCAGTCTTTCTTAGGCCAGATAAACATCGTCAGGAGATTCTTCCCCAATTTCTCCGAGATGGTGAGACCTTTACAGAAATTAATTAAGAAAGACGTACAATATCATTGGGGACCCTTAGAAAACCAAGATTTTAATGCAATAAAAAAGACCATAATAGACGCTCCTTCTCTCATGAGCCCCGACTTTGCGCAAGACTTCACGCTCTACACATTTGCTTTCGACTGCTCCTATGCTGCTGTCCTAACTGAAAAGAATGCTGAAAACAATGAAGTACCCATTGCCTTTATGAGCTTTGCTTTCAAAGGCGCGGAACTTAATTACCCAGCGGTAGATCAACAAGCCTACGTTGTTTTCAAATAATTCAAACACTTCCGATCTTATCTTTTGAAATCCAGGACCAAAGTTATTGTCCCTTACCTAGTCGTCAGGAATCTGTTAGTGCAGAAAGAATTAGGCGAAAAGATGGTTAACTGGGTTACCTCCTTACATGAGTATGACATAGAAATCACCCCAGCTCAAATAGTGAGAGGCCAAGGTCTATGCAAGTTAGTTGTTGATTTAGCAGCAGGACAACAAGAAGAAAACGATATGTCAAACCTAGGACATCACAATCAAAATGCAATCTGTTGTGCACAAAACTCTGTCAGTCCATGGTATGAGGATATAAAATTCTGTCTTGAACATGGGTCAGCCCCCCGTCACCTGGATCCCACTAAAAGAAGAGCGTTAAGATTAAAATCTACCTCCTTTCATTTGATTAATGATATTTTGTTTCATCAAAATTGTGATGGAGTACTAATGCGCTATCTTGAAAAAGATGAAGCAGAAAAAGTCTTACTAGAATTGCACGCAAGAGAAGCTGGTGGGCATTTTGGTGGTGACACCACTACCCATAAAGTTTTGAGAGCCAGTTATTACTGGCCCACACTCTTTAGAGACGCCCATGCCTTGTGTCATAAATGTATTATTTGTCAAAAGGTATCTGGACGAATACAGAAACCAACGTTTCCTTTCCAGCCTGTTTCAGTAGATTCCCCTTTTCAGCAGTGGGGCCTCGATATTATAGGTCCAATCAATCTGCCATCCTCACAGCAGCATAATTTTATCATAACATCCACAGATTACTTCACCAGGTGTTCTGAAGCTGTCGCATTAAGAACTGTCAATACCAGTCAGGTAATTGCATTTTTAAATTCAAATATTATTACTCGTTTTGGTATCCCTGACTATTTAGTATTCGATAACGCTTCTTATTTTTTGTCTCTTGAGATGAGTGAATTCGCTCTAGAAAAAAGAATTAAATTGAAGTATTCTGTTAGCTATTACCCCTAGGTAAATGGAATGGAAGAATTAACAAATAAGAATCTGATTAAAATCATCAAGAGAATGGTAGCTGAAAATCACAAAAACTGGCATAATGCACTGTTAAATGCAATCTGGGCTAATAGGGTAACACCGAAGACTGCTATAGGTAACTCCCCCTTCTTTCTCATCTATGGTAGAGAAGCAATTCTTCCACCACACATTCTTCTTCCCTCTATATAGCTATCACAAAAAATACAAGAAGAAGACTGTCCCCCTTTGGAAAACCGAATTAACTCTTTAATGAAGCTAGAAGAGGTAAGAGCCCAAGCTAAATGTAAGTTAGATCAACGTCAACTAGTGGTCAAAAACTGGTTTGATTATAACTCTGCCTCTGATATGAACTTCGAGGTAGGTGACCTTGTCTTGAAATGGGACAAACCACACGAGGGAAAGGGAGAGCACACGAAGTTTCAAAACTTGTGGCTTGGACCGTTTTTAATTGCTGAGAAATTGGGTCCCAGCTCTTTCCGATTACAGAATCTAGAGGGTCAACATGACACCTATCCGGTGAATGGCCAAGCTCTGAAAAGATATTTTACTTGACGAAAACCCTGTGTATACTATGAAAATATTTTCTTTTGGTTTTCTTTTCTTTTACTGTTTTGGTTTTGATTTTTTTTTTTTTCCCCTTGTACTTATCAGTTGTTGGGAATACGCATACTTGATTTTTGGAACTGTTCAGACCAAGAAAACAAAAAATTCTGTCACTAAATGACTGCTAAAAATGATCTAAACATCAATTGGAATTTACTTCTGAAATTTACAGCCACATTTGAAAGAAGTTAACTGATTTCGATCTGTGAGTAAAGCCTGTCACGATCATCCATTATCTTCTTACGATGTCCCTGTTCCTTAAGGGAACACCTCAGAAGATGTCTCCTTTCTTAGAAGGTCGGTTTTGTAAACAAACCATATCTGAATCTTAATGAAGGATAGTCAATAAAATTCTTTCAAGGTCTAAAAACATATGTCCAAAATATCACACTTTTCAGCGTCACCCTGCTCAATTAAATATTTAAAAAAAAAAAAAAAACAAATAAATCATTAAAGAGCTGTGGGAAGTGCTTGTAAACCCGCCGGGATGCTGAACAGGTCTGCTGGCAGCGGGTAAATGCATGCATGATGCCAATACAACTTTGTCGGGGTACTGAACAGGCGTAGTGGCAGCGAAGCAATGTCGGGTATATAAAAATTCTTAAGTATGAAATATCTTGACCTTAAAATGTCCTTTATTTTCATCTGGAACTTATTGGCAGGATACATATATTAGAGTGGGTTAAATGGCAACCCTGTCGAGGCTATGAACGCCTGCTGGCAGTAGTGGCTCTGTCAAATGTATTGGATATTTTATCTTTAATATCGTGGCTCGCTTGTCTTAAGACTGTTATCAATTTTCATCCTTTAAGCACTGCTGTAATATTTAATTACTGCTGATGTTTAAATGATTTTCTGGTTGTTTTCTGAGTTAGAATTATTCTCATTATCATAATCTGAATTTGTTCTTCTGGCAGAGATAACTGCTTCACCCAGTGTGTTGCCATTGTTGGCAGCCATTTCACATTTTTTCCCTATCTTTATAAGTTGCCTACACCAGTGTTTTGGAACCCTTGATTCTCATCGCATTCTTTTGGATAAAACAACATGATTATCTTCCAAAATTGCTCTCGTTTTCACGACTGCAAGCATGAAAAATTTGATTTCGAATTCACGTCAATGGCATTAAAATAGTCGCTGGATTATTATGGTTACTGTTGTCTATGAGTTCATTGCATTTCCAATTCAATTTTGGTCACACAGTTGGCAAGACACCAAAAACCTTTACTCATTTGGAATTTTTTTGTTGTTAATATGACTTCATTTTTATAAGACTTTGATGATATTCTAATGATTGTGATTAAATCATTGATTTAATGGTGGCGCATTGGTTTCATGAAAACACATAGACATTATGATCAGACCCTTAGTGCAATGGTTTCATGCAAAGCATACATTTTATGGTCGAATCCTTGGTGCTTATAGTCGAAATATTGTTTGGTTTTAAAAATCATGCAAACACTATCGTTGTGCAAACATTTGAGTCGACTCACCATAGTTTTCATTAATTTTTTGAATGACATAAGCTTTAAACACATTGCAATAATGATTTGAATCACCATTTTCACCGTCGGTTGTACATAAGGATATGACTATTTTTCATGGGTTGATTTCGTTCCACCACCCTCGCACATTTGGGCATTAATCCCTGCCTTCTATCTCGGGTTACCTCTGTTGGTTTTCAGGGAATCTTGTGAGCTATCGGTCCTGTGCATACCCTGTCCAAAACCTTGTCCGTTTACCCTGCCCACTGTGTGTTCTGTTCTATGGCACCTGTGGTATCCAAACTCTGCTGCTATTCGACAATGCTCGTGAGGATTTGGAAAATAGTGGCTAGCTAGTTTTTATCTAGATATTTGAGGGTTTTAATCTTTTGGTTTCCCAATAGTTTGCCCTTACCTTCGACGAATGTAGGGCTAAGGTCAGAGACATACAACTTGAGCTAAATGAGGAATTCCTAAGCTCATCTACAGGCTTACCAGCTACAAGGACAAAAGTGGTTTAAGAACTCCAAAGTCGACGAGGTGTCGTGGCCTCTCCTATTCACATCAAGAAAGATTGTTAGTTGCGATGGAGGTATGCCTGTAACTGCTCTCAAGTCCTGATGGCACAATCTCTTGGAAATTTTTAAACAGTTTGTGACCCGTGAAGGCCGTTATGGATTGGTATTTCTGTATCATTTTCGGTTATTAATGAATTTTATGGACTATTCTCAAAATGCCGCACTATCTCTTACGCAGTCTCTATAAAATGTCCAAAATATTTAAGCATGACAAGGCTGATAGCAGACTTTTCCATCACTGCTTAATCAAAGTCATTATCGTTCATCATTTGACCCTTAATGGTGACTGTTGACAAGCCTTCCTGTCAAGGAATGGCTTTGCCACCCCCGAGTGTTTTCTAATGGATAAGTCCATGGTCACTGAAACACTGGTTGTGCCTACCGTGCCATCTCCTACCCTTCTACCCCCTGTCCAACCCTCGAATTTCCCTAGCATTAACCTACCCGATACCATGGCAGACCCGTGTGCTAAAGATAATACTAAAGCCGTCAAGAGGCCTTTAAGGAAGAAAGGCAAAGGTGATACTGGTGTCAACAGTAAGGAAAAGAAAAATGCACGGTGGATTTCGAGATGTGCCCGGAACAAGCCTAAACAAAGCACTGACCAAAAGCCCATCGTTCTGAGAGAGGATTCAGACTTGGAGATCGAATGTTTCCTAGCCAATGAATACCCCTATTCTCATGGCCTCTGCTCTATGGAAACCGATGACTATGTTTCCAACTTACCTCTGTACCTGAAGAACGACCCTAATTTCCTGGGAATTAATATTGGTAGTGAAAACCCTGGTAGCTTGAAAGAACCCTTGCCTGTGATGTCAATACCTGATTGACCAACTTGCACTCAATGCAATTCTTGTCTTGAACGTTATTACACCGACGTTCCCTGTTGAAATCTAAGATTAAATCTTTGGAGGAACGGGTGACAGTGCTGTCAAAGGAGAATGACAGGCTACAAGCCAATGAGAAAAAGAAAAAGACCACCGGTTCGATTGTCTTCAAAAACATTGAGGCAACAATGGCCTTTGTTAATTCAAAGTTATCCTGATCATATCATTTGGCTATAGCCCAAGTATGTATTTCGACATCGATTTTGTTTTATGGGTTGGTTTGACTTAGTGTAGTCGATTGGGTTTACTTTCGTTTAGTTATGTTCGAATAGATTCTGTTTCATTTTGAATGGACATTTTCGTTTTTATTATTGCATTCGATCTGTACAAAAGATTTGTTTGTTAAAATCGTATAGCTATGTTTTGATTGAACCGATATTAACACGATTTGATTGCTCTTGAATTATTATAGCGATTGTGCCGGCCCTGACTTAGTTCGATTCATTTTTGTTTGGTTTGATTCACAAACAATGCTGCGTGCCTTGATTTAGCATAGTCATTTGTGTATGAGTTGGATTAGTATCAAAGATTGGTTTGATACGGCTCTGCTAGTTTTGGATTTAAAAACGATTCTGTTTGTTTCAAATTGGTAATAAAGATCTGGTTACTTCTAGCATGAATGATTTACTTTGTTTGCAATTAGTAATTAAAGATTTGTTTAATAGGTTGAACGTGTTTCTGTTAGCTTTGGATTAATTTAAAACGATTCTATCTGCAAATAAGACCAGCTACAGAATCGTGAGATTTTGTAGCTAGTCTTAAAATTTAGATTTTTGTTAATTTTATCAATAAAACATTATCTAAACTTCTTATTCTTGTCCACCTACAGGTACCTATGAATTTTACTGGCAAATTGGATATCCTGTGGCAGTTTAGAGATGTTGTTGTGATATAGTTTTGTTTTAGGTTTTTAGTTTAAGTTAGACTTGGGAGATTGTACCCAGATTTTTTGTAAACTGTTTTGATAATTCCCACAGGGATGTTTTACCCTGTGGCCTTTAAATACTTGTTATTTTTTGTAATAAACCCATCATCACTGTGGGGAGAACAATAATATGGATTTATGATGATACAACTTGAATGAAAGTGGATGTTTTGCAACAGCGTTAGCTTTCAATATATCAGACTTTTATTTCAAGTTTTCTTCATATCATTTTGCAATTAATTATCGACTACTTTAGCTATCATAATTTTTGCAGGTTGATGTGACTTGGCTTATGTGTCATCCATATTCAATTTCTCTTATTTTAAGTACAAAAAATACTTTTCTTCAATTTAATGAATAAAGGGTTTATCTTCTTCATTAAATGAATCATTTTGTACAAATCTTTGCATACGGGTTTATCTAATTGTGATGGTTTGTAAATTATAAGATTGTTGTCGTTTTATGTCTTGTTTGTTCTGTCATTGATATTCAAAGAGCACCGTTGCTTCCTGTTTACAAGAAGCTCGTGGAGAATCTGGTGCGGGTTTCCTCCCATCGAACAACTAAATCAGATACTTTGTATGGGACAAATTGGAAAGCGTCACGTCAGGTTAGATCGTTATTTGTGATTTGATAGATAATAAATTCGAGAAATTTTAGTAGTTTAGATAGATGTTTAGTTTTATAGTACAAATTGTTATTTTAATTATTCAGCTTTGATAATTGTCATTTTATTTTTAGTTTTATAAAATTATAAAATTATAAAATAATAGCTTTGTTGTCATAGGACAGCTCACAAATGGTTTTTTTCAAGTTTTCGATTTAAAATCTGTAATCTGTAAATATTGTACATTTGTAGTTAAGATCTAATTCTGTTGATAATTGAACATTTAATTTCATAGAATTATTGTTGTATAATATTAGACAATAGACTGTATATATTTATTTCAGATTTGTTTATTAGTTTGCTTTAATTATTGTTTTCATTTAGATTAGTTCCTTTAGTTAGTTTTCTTTCGTTTTCCTAGGACTTAGATCAGCCAACGGAGCCGCTAAACCCGTCAGGGTGGATCATCCCAAACAACTTTGGTTATTTAGACAACCTCGGACTGGATCTACTCTTCCAGTTGGTGAGCGTTCATTTTTGCTTGTCAACAAATTGGCAGGCTCAACTGTATCGTTCCTAGTGCCTCTCTGTCAAGAACCTCCCATTATTCATCCTTCATGGTCGTCAAATTCTTTTCTATTCCACCCAATGGTAGGAATAGATCCTTTGGATATAAATAATATTCTATCTACATCTTCCATAACTAGTAGTTTTGGCCATTAAATTTTTCAACCATAAACTTTCCATTTTTTGTCATTGCTCCCACTCGAACCAGAAACCTTATTTTCCTGCGAGTTGCCTTTCGCTCTGATACCAGTGTTAGAAAAATAGGATCGTGGAGAAATAAAATAAAACAAATTTTGAAATAAAACATAGAAGATACACAATACAATAGAGACACATATATGCTTGGTTCGCCCAGTGTGGGATACGTCCACTAGAGAAATTTCCAGGTCCTTCCTTTTTGTTATCTAGCAAAATGAAGGGATACAACCTACAACTCAACTGTTGGAACTTCCTCTTCTTCCTCTCACAGTATCCTCTCTTAGAATACAATAATCACACACATACACATCTTAAATACAATTCCCTCATAAAAGTGGGTTTCCTTCTAGGGAAAAAATCCCTAAAATAACTTCTATCGCTAGATCTATGACCTTATAATGAACGGTCCATATTGACTATGAAATTACAATATTTTACAACGCAATTTTTCCCAATATTTCTCTTTGGAAGTGTTTCCCACGAATCCCCTGCTAGAGGGGCTACAAAAATTGTCACCCCCCCCCCCGCTAGACCACCCTGGCAATAGTCATGGGGGGGAAATGTCCCCCACACCCCCTCGTTAGGGTATGGCATCCAAGAACAGCTGAAGCAAACCTATGAATCAGGAAGATAATCAGGCTCCACAACCAACAAGTTGTCCTATACTCAATCCCCCAATCAATAGGTGCATATAATTCATTATTGGATGGTCCACAAGGAATTTTCTCAACTAGATCCTCTATAGGTAAGCCATGAGCCAAAAGAAATGACTCATGATCCCTACAATGCAAAACAAGTGCATGATAAAAACCCCCTTTGTCAATCCTCTCCTCAAACAAGTTTTCTAATATTCTCTCATCCACCAAATCAACCCCATCATTGTCATCCTCCATGCATAGATCCCACCCTTTGTCATAATCGGGTACAATCATACCTGCATCATCATTGTTATCACTAAAATTTCATCCGCAAATGGTTACAAGAATTTAGCATCGCCAAACAGTTATGAGGTCACCCATGGACCAATATTACCACAAAATCATTTCCAAAGGGTCAAAAACTATGCAACCGGTGCTAAAATTAAAGGGCGCTATGAAGACATAGAGAGCACACACACATGTGCACAACGGAAATGTAGAAATTGTGCACATGCGCACGATGCATGACTTTTATTGCGAAAATCCGTGCACCTAAGAAATGACGCATTTGTGAGAGTGGTTGGCCTCCCACCCACTTCTGGTTCAGCTTCTAAGTTGATCTGACACTCAAATCTGGACGAGATTCGACTGGGTGGCTGGTCAAAGACCTAGAAATTCCCTAATTAGCCTCTTTACACACTACAAACCGGTTGCACAATACCTCAAAGGAATGTTATAAAAAGAACATGGATGCACTTCATTTTAAAAGGAATTTCATAGAAAAGTTATGCTGCCACTATTCTCTTGAAGAATCCTCTATTCTTGCCAAGAGTATACTAGCATCATTACATTGGGCAATCCATCTCACCCCTTGAGTGGATTTGTTTGGATTTCTTTCACCATTTTTATTTTCAAAGTTGTAAGAAGAGCTTGTTTGTGGGGGTCCAAGAGCCCTCCCTTGGAGGAAGAAGGGACCCATAGTCCTCTTTCTTCTTGGTGTTTTCTTTCACTAATATCAACCTTGCCATTGGTGACATGGGTCTTATTGTTTCTTTTGTCCTTATGTCCCTGTGCTCATTAGTTTAGTTGTTGTTTTATTTCTTAGTTTAATTCTTAGTTGTTCTTTTATATTTTTTTCTCTAACCCTTTCCCTTAGAGTTGTCCTTCTTAGCAAACCCAACTAAGCTTGCAAGCACCTTTATTTTTCTCACTAAGGTGATGAAAGAGGCGCAACAGATTGGCGACTCCACTGGGGAAAGGTATCAATTTCCTACCCCATTTGGGTTTTTCTAGCTCTTCTTTTGGTTTATTTAACTTGCAAGTGCATTAACCGGAACAAGCTGACCTGCTACACATCCAATTTCAAGTTGAATTGAGAGAATTCCATCCATAATTTTCATTCACGGCCATGTGTCACATGTGTGCAGGTTTTTAGGCCCACAGATGTGCATCGTGCGCACATGCGCCTAAGTCACAGTTCTGTTCTTCGCACCTGCGCCCAAGAGTTCATTTCGATCTGTGCACATGCGCTCTATGCGCCTCTGTCTCCACTAAGACCCATGCACCTGTGCAAAAATTACACATTGTAAGGTTTTTTGTGAGTTGGGAAAGGCCATTAGCCTCCTTGGAAGTGATTTCATCCATGTTTTAAAGCTGCACCACACTTAGTCCCCTCTTCATATAAAGGGATTAGTCAAAACACATAGGCACTTAAGGGGTTAAAATCATTATTTCCTCTTTTGCTTTCATTTTTCGCCACATGGATGGCTTGTTTTGACTAAACATATAAGTTGGAAATTATTTGTAATCACATCTAACTTGCATCGGGACTAGAAGTTGGAAAACAATCACTTAGTATGCTCTTCTCTCGCGCATCCAAGCGACCTTGAGAATCAGAAAAAGATTGTGGGACAATTTCATCTCCCTTAAGGAGATTAAAACCTTTAGGAGAGGACAACGACCCTTCTTGGGACTCCTCTTAGTTTATTTTTTCAAACACATCTTAAGATTGTAATGGGCCCATACATGCCCACATGCTACAAAGATATGATAGTGTTGAAATTTACTTTCTTAGAATAGATCACTAGGGAAGTTTAAAGGTTTTTGTAACGGGCCTATACATTCCCACATGATCACAATATAGGATAGTTTTAAAGCTTTTCTTAGATCAAATCACAATAGGGAGTTAAAGGAATAGTAACGGACCCACATTTCCACATGCTAGCTTCCTAGCGACTTTTGAATTACGCAAGGTTGTACCAAATGCATTTAGTTAATTAGGTAATCAACACTTGTAAGGACCAAGCGAAGTCCACATGCAGCAAGGTGACACCTAATTTATTAAAACATTGGCACACTTTTCACTCATTCACACACAAAATTCACTTATCACTCACATAGTTTTCTTCTTGAAACGTGGCGGTCAAAGTAAGTTTCCTCCAAAGGGATTCTGAAATGCCCCACCCTTTTCTTGACGAAAGTATCCACTCCCATTTAATTTCAATGAGGTTGGTTCACACCCCCAATCTCTCAAACAACCACACCTAAATTTTTTCTAAAAACTCACTAAGTTTTCCTCCACAGGAGGTGCCAAAAGAAATCTTTTAGTCTAGGTAGGATTTCGGGGATAGGAATCCAAATAACTCCCCATTATCTGGTTCTGTCATTATCAAAACAATAGAAGTTGTCAAATAGGGAACTTAAAATCCTCCAAGTCAAGTGTTCCTAACACCACAAGGCAGGGAAATACCCATGAAGGGTTGAAGGCCGAGGTCCAGTTGTTCTGTGCGTCCCCCCTTGAGGCACCCACCTCTTGGATGGGATCCAGCCCGTGACCGATTTCTTAGGCAAAAAATCTAAATGTCGCACTTTGACCGAGGTAACTAGTGACCAATTGTAGGACATCTACGCAGGTGGCAATTGTGGGTTGTAATTGCACCTTGATCGGATTTTGTGTGGCTATTGGGAAATATCACCAGTTCTTTTGGGATATGCCCCCTTTACCCCTCATTATAATCGATTATTTCATCCTTCACTAGTTTCTCTTCCGGTGACTTCAAACCCCACTGTTGAGTACTATTGGAAGGTCCAGTGCTATTTGAGAGGAAGGACGTTACGTGTTTTAGGACACGAGCATTTGTTTTATTTTGATCCCCCACATGGACAAAAACCACTTATACACATGTATGCTTCTTTTACTTTATGTATGATGCACTTCTCATTACATGTTGGTTTAGCTATATATGGTGTAAAGTTATGAAATTGCATCAAAGGCTCTTACTTCTTTATTACTCTCACCACCATTTGCACACATTCACTCAGCTAGTCAGACATCATAGGGGAACCACAGAATCCTGGCCATTCCAGATGCCTACTAAACCTCCCACCTATCTTAGGGGGAGTACCTAGTCTTGCCAACTCAACAACACCACCTTTTCACACTCCGGTGAGTGCCACTGTCTTAGGATCAACTTTGTTTGGTTCCACCTTACTTGGGTCCACTTCCCAAGTTTCACCATCCACTCACTCCCCTTTAAATGGATGTGAGGGAGAAACTTCCTCTCCAGGGGGAAGTACCAACCCACCTAAGCCCCCTCAAGGGTCAGATTCACAGAACACTCACACCATGGATGGAACTAATCCTACACCCACACTATTGATGTCGTATTTGTCCTCTTGTAACATACCGGATCTAAGAAAACTCACCAATCATCCTATATTGCATGACCCCACATGGCCTGCAATGCCCACCAAACTACCTTCAGACATCCCCAAGTTTGAAGGAAAAGCAGGGGATGACCCTGCCAATCATGTCATGACTTTCCACCTATGGTGTTCTTCCAATAGCATCATGGATGATTCCATCAGACTAAGATTATTTCAACGCACACTCACTGGCCCATCAACCAAATGGTATGTAGATGAAAAATTGGGGTCCCATGCGACGTTTGAGTCCTTGGCCAAAGCATTTTTTACCTTCTTCCAATTACCCATCCACCATGAAAATGGTTTGGAACTACTCTCTAATTTCAAACAAACCTCAGCCACACATATCGTTGATCACATTCACAAGTGGCATAGGCGACGTAGTTTATGCAAAGCAGAAACCACTAAACAACATTGTCTTGATTGGTTTCTTAGATCACTTGTCTCTCTCCTTGGTAAGGATGTGGCTTCCACCTTCCCTCAGTCCAAAGAAGAAGCCATCAATAAGGCTCAATAGTACGACCTCATCTATTCACAGTCAGGGTACTTGTACACTGTACTTCCTGATCTCCCAAAACCTGTGCCATTTGGCCAAAACAAACCTGGGATGTCTCACTCAGCAGATGGACTAATTGGTAATACCACTCACCACGGTCTACAACCCCAACCACCACCTATGTATGGAACACCTCAATATCCGTCGGCATATGGGGGCACCTCTTATTACCCCCAACCCCCTTATCAACAACCATACCTTGTTCCTATGCCTCCACCCATCACTGAGCTACCACCATCACCCCCCATACACCCACCTATTCAAACAAGTTTGGGTAACCCCTCTACCTCAACTTATAGTACTAGTGAAAGAGAAACACCTTCCTATGTACCTTATGGATCCCAAATCCCACAGAATCCATACTTTCCATTTTCTGATCCCCCACGACCCATGGCTCCCCCACATCCTCACACTGGGGTGAACTTTGTTCAACCCTTTCCCATTCATCAATATCAACATTTTGAACAGCTGAATACGGAAAATCTGACCCATCTGTCGAATAATGCCAAAAATAAAGGAAGAAATAGGAAAAATAATAACCCAGGTCAAGGCGGGAATCAACCCCAGTAGAACCAACCTACTGGGGCAACCAAAACCAAGGGAATCATAACTCCCCAAGGGGAAATAACAATAGGAATCAAGGGAGAAATAACAATACTATTAAAACCAACTTCGCTTGTGCTCTTTGCAGTGAGTTTGGTCATTATACTCATCATTGCCCCCAAATCACTAAATTTAAACGGTTGAAAGACTCCGACAGTCTACCACATCCTCCAGCACCGCCTGCCCCACAACAGGCCCCACAACAATACGTGAAACGACCCCCACCAACCATGCTACAGAATCCCATTCCACACCAGGGTGTGATGAACACTCAACAATAGATATAACCTACCCCACCACAGTTGGGACAATACCTCAATCCAAACAATCCAGCAGATCATACGATCCTCCTCACTAGTGAGGAAGAAATCCTTCTGTAAACCTGTAATCGCCAATACCACACACCCACTGAGTCTCTTCCCATTCCCCCAAAGACAATCCCAGCACCAATGGGACCCCCATTGGTGATCCCTCGCCCAAACGTGGAATCACCTCTTCGCATCTCTCGCATCCCATTGCGTAGGAATGTCCATAATCCATAGGCTAGGGCCGCTCATAATTACAATTTGGTTGATGACTTAGCACAATCCCTGGCCACCATGTTAGTCTTATAGGTCCTTCAAACTTGCCCCACTCAACGAAAATCATTACTTTTTGCCTTGGGGGCAGTCGACCCTGCATATACTCGCCTCATCACATTTGATCTCGACAGCAGAGAACCTCGCCTCCCCTCTCTAATCGCTTTTCAAATTCCAGTAAAAATTCAGAGCATTACAGTTCATCGGTGCATCATTAATGAAGGTGCATCCACATGCATTATGTCCAAAACAATATGGCAGAAACTTGGTTCCCCCAAACTCATACCATCTGCCATCACCTTAAGAGCTTATGACAGATGCCCATTGTCTCGTGAAGGACTCTTCCAAAACGTCCCCATAGAACTCGGGAGCAAGACCATTCTCATCGACATTGAGGTTATCGATGCCCCACTCAATTATAATATCTTGTTCGGTCATAGTTACATGTATGCTATGAAGGCGGTTGCCTCATCTGTTTTTCGAACCATGATGTTCCCCCACAACAGGAAGATCATCACAATCAACCAAGTGTCACATTATGATCCTAACCCCTCGACCAATATTGACAACATCCTCCCTCTCATTCACACAAGTCATGATGCATACCCCCTCATCGAAATGGGTCCTGGGATTTTCAAAGACCCATCATTGTTAGGAACTTACCACGATGCCCCATCGCTTCTTCATCCTTCCAATCAAGTATGGGTCATATCATCCAACGGAACTGACATCACGGATACCCTTTCCCCACGGGAGGCTTCTATCATATCTGATGTCCCACTAATCACAGAGCTCCCCCCTCATGAGCCTCCCACAAACTCATCGATTCCACAAAGTCACGAGTCCATCCCTCCCCAAGGCCATAACCCAATTTGGGAAACAGTTCCCCAAGCAATCACTCAAATCCCCTTCTTCTACCCCCCACCAAGTGTACAAGCCTTCCAAGTAGCAACAACGCTTACCCTACCTAATATGGTATTAACAATTCCATTTTGGTATTTACATCCACCAGAGATGGTCCCTCGGCCATCCCTCCGCCCCCCAAATGGAAGGAATCCCAATGACGATTCCCATGCTCACCCCCACCACACCATATACACCCCCACTCACTCCCCTCCCTGCCACAGCTGGGGGCAGGTGAAAGAAGAAGGAGCCCACAACTCCACTTCCCCCACGCGTCCAACCTCCTTGCGTGCTATGTGAGAAAGATGGACACCAAACCAACAACTTCCCATCTCTACCAGAGTTATAGAACTTGATTCCCCTCAATAAAACTCCAGCAACACATGCCACTATAGCAAGTACTGCCGCTACCACTCCTCACTCAAGTAGTAAAGGGTTGCAAACCAAATTCGCTTGCATTATATGTTCATAATATGGCCATTATACCCACCATTGCCCGGCACTGCCGCGCTTTCGGTAGACATTAGCCGCAGTACGCCAAAACTTCCAGAACGAGCCCAACCCAGCTACATCATCCCTCCCAAAAATCACTGACATCCATTATGTCACAACTTCAGTCAATGAACGTATGAGATGCCCTTTCTCTCTATGCGAATCCCTAGACCATTTTACATACCAATGTCCTATAATCATTGAATACAGGCAACACCAAATGTCTTTGATTCAAACCATGGTGCCTCCTACATAATCAATGGTTGACCTTACCTCGTCACTATATATTCTCGATATCATTTCTCCCGAACCAGAGGCACTCCCCACACCTCCATGGTTCTTGGATAACTTATCCGAGGATTCACTCCCAAATACCCCTAATTCTCCCATACATTTCCCTACGGAAAGTTTCCACCCAATTACCACTGGTACTCCTCAGTACCTCAATATTTGGTTTATGTCAAGCGAACCATCGCAATCTCACTACATGGTCCCCCGTGTTGCTTCACCAGAAGAACACCAGGTGGTGACAGTCACCGATATCACTCTGTTAGACCCCTTGTATTCCCACCAATTTCACTGCGACGAGGACATACTCGAGGAACTAAACACCCCCGACTACCCATGGGATCCACTACACCACATAGCGCTTTTCTTTTCATAGGAAGTCATCACGCCTCCTACCCAAAACCCCATATACACAATCAAAACCAAGGATTTCATCCAATCGGGGAATATCGACTGGTTCAACAACCCCATCCCCACCCCTGACGCTTTTGAAGAAGGCAATATGGCCAACATTTCCCTGACTATCAATATCGATATTTCCATCAAAACTGGAGTCGTCATGGAAATCACCATTGGCGTCGCTTGCACTCCTCAAGAAATCCCTGCTTCTAAAGCCATCTTCCAGGAATATTTGGATATCTTTGCCTGGCATCGATCTTTCTATTTTCGAACACTGTATCGACACCTGGCCTGACATTACACCCGTGCGTCAAAAACAGTGACCGCTACACCCATCCAAAGCAGCGGCCATCAAAACTAAGACTGACAAATTATGCATAGTTGGGTTCATCTACCCCATCACCTACACATCATGGGTTTCAAACCCTGTACTCGTTAACAAAAAATAGGGCACTATCCGAGTCTACACGAAATTTCATGATCTCAATCACGCCTGTCCCAAAGACAACTTCCCAACGACTTTCATCGATCAAATTGTCGACGATTGCGCCGGCCACGAGGCTCTGTCCTTCATGGATGGTTTCTCTGGTTATAACCAGATTCAAATCCATCCGGCTGATCAATACAAAACCACATTCACTACCCGTTGGGGCACGTTTTCTTATCGCATCATGCCTTTCGGCTTAAAGAATGGTGGCGCCAATTTTCAGCCGGCGATGACATACATTTTCCATGATTTGGCTCATATCATTCTTGCATACTTGGATTATCTCACTACTCGATCCACACACCACACCCAACATCTTGAGGATTTACAGATTGTCTTTCAACGTTGTCATCAGTACAACATCCATTTGAACCCTCTCAAGTACGTTTTCTGCATCACCACCGGGCACCTCCTTGGCTTCATCGTTTCCCAAAGAGGTATCACCATGGATCCCCTCAAAGTCCAAGCCATTACCGAGATCCCCCCCCCCCCCC
>JZKD02S1842158.1:345086-357328 GCA_000966675.3 Picea glauca | reverse complement strand
TAACATTACTAATCTAAATCAAAACTAATGGCCTAAAGCCGACATAAATAAAATAACATTACTAATCTAATATGCCCCAATTAAGTGGTAATGAGCCAATATTAGGGCTTAACACCTGCAGGCAGTGGTCCCCCACCCACTACTGGTCCCTCCGGATCAGGAGGTAACCGTCCGGTCATAGTAGCATCGACTACTACAGCTCGTCGTACCATGGCCTACCATGGTGGTGGAATACCCACACACTGCTCCAGAATACCCTCATTCTGGATGTGTGACCACATGCCCTCAGGCATGCCCTGTAGCACTGCCTCCAGGCGGCAACGAATATCCTCAAAATCTGCTCCAGCATCAGCCAGAGGAGCATGTGTTGTCCCAGCACTTGGGTCATCAAACCAGCATCTCCTCGCTGCTCTCTCTACATCGGCTGGTCTCGCCTCAGTGTACTCACAACGTCGTCTCTCTCCTACTCACGGCCCTCCCCGGGGTGGTCTCCCCGGCTTTGGGCGAGGCGACTCTCTCAGCAACTCCACCTCACTCCCGCGAGGTGCAACATCTGCACATACAAACCACCAAATAATAGTATCAACATCTATACCAAATACATATGTCATGCTATCACAAACAAATCTATATATCAAAACTCATAAACATACCTCGGTCATCAAAAACCTCCCCAGGAGGCAACACCATGTTCGGATCATTCCGGAAGTCGACACCAGCGTATGGAAACTGCAATATCACATGTGGCATCTGTCACCACACCTATGCCGCCTCAGCCGTAAAAAAGTGACCGCCTTCGCCACCACCGTGGCAAAGAAAAATAGTCGACCACCGCCTCAATCACAACTCTCGTGCCCCAGGAGTGCCCAATAAAATCCTAGGGTGCAACATAGGCAACCTCTCCAAAAACCAGGCCACCAGGATGGACCCAAAAGCAAACTCTTTTGTATCCGTGGACCGACAATGGTCCAACTGCCGTACCATCCCGACATGCAGCGTAAGCCCCTAGGTGAAGTTCTCATCACCCAGTACCCTCTCCATCACACACAACTGACCACCACTGAACCTCTGAGTCACAATGGACCCATACACTCTCACAATCATCGCTGCTATACAACGATGCGCTAGATCATCCATCACCCCAATTCTCACAATGAAGCCCGACATAAAATTTTCCCTCGAACAGAACCTCCGACCCACTCTCACTAGCGCCACATCCCTAGGTAATACCAGCTTCGCCGGTAGGGGCGTTCCCCGAAAAGGGAGCCTAGTCAAAAAATATATGTCCTCCACCATAGTGAAGGCAATCTGCTCCCCCCGCACCAAAAAACAATGCAGGTCCGGACTCCACATATGGATCAGAAACTGTAGGAGATACTCCTGTGCTCGTATCAATGGGTAGTCAAAGAACTTTAGCAGCCCACGACATCCCTCAGCTGAGACCAGTCTCATTCTCACCAGCTAATTGGCATCATGCACAATGATCACCTGCAGCCACATAAAATGGTCTTCGGTCAACCGTATTGACCATCCAAAACATTTAAAAACAAGTTTTACACCCGTCAACCTTGCCTCCAAGGCACGACTGTTTAACCCACAAGTGCGCACACATGCACACCTGTTCACTCCACAGGCATGCACATATGTGTGCTTGGTCACCCCACAGGCACGCACTCAGGTGTGCCTATCCATCTCATAGGCATGCCTCGGTGCGTGCCTGTTTACCCTATAGGGGCACCTCCATGTGCCCCTGTCACACATGCAGGTGCGCATCAAAGCACGCCTACCCGCTATACAGCCGCGCACTCATGCGCGACTATCTGAATAGTAGGTGCACACTTGTGCACACACATTCCCGTATCGCCCATGCATATGTGGGCCCACTTCCCTAAATACCCCTGTACGACCCTCCGTACAGCCCCTGCCCAAAAATGGAAACCCTAATTCTATGCAAGATGATAGACTACTAACCTAAAGCTCGCTAAATCTGGATCACATGCCTCATTCTCCCAGAATCTCCAAATCTCCTATAAATACCTCTCATCCAATCACTCTGGTAGAAAGTACAAATGAGGTGGCAATGTGGGCCCTACATCTATATATAAGTCTTTTTCACCAATCTTCCAATCTCCATTCTGGGAGCTCCGGGCATCTGTTCTTCAATCCGTCTTCAGCCACAAGATCATCATCCCATCATCTACATCACGACAGTCCCCGGGCTACTTTTTATCCTAAGCCCTCGGGGCACCATTTTTTTCATACCCCGTTTAGGTACGCATACTCATGTTTACAATTATCAAATACATGCTCATATGTTCGATTCTCTTCAAATATTGTTCACATCTGGCATTTTGTGTTCATGTGTGCAGGTATTTGGTCATCATCTATCAAAACCACCCCTTCATGTATATAATCAACACTGGCATGTAATCATTCCCTCTGAATCTCACTTGCATCTCCAGTCACACCCTCTGTCATTTACCTCTAGGATCCTCATCTCTGGCTCTGCAGTACTAACACCTCCATCTACATCTTCGGTACTGTCACCTAGTAGCACTCTCCCCCACATGAGTTGTCCCATTCATAGCACCCTTTTTCACATTGACAATCATGTTGTTTTTCAAAAACCTTTAGGGATGGGAGTCCCGATAGTCTTACATCATGTCGCGAATTAGCCACATACTCCTTCTCCTCATTTTGCTAGATTTCCCCCAGACTCCCAGATTATCTCTTCAAAGTTCTATTTTGACTACACCTCCATAGTATCATGAACCCTCCATTTCATCCACAATCAATTTGCCCCTCTGCAAATTTCCCTTCATTTCACTTACCTCATACAGAAACCCACCCATGGGGCCCCCACCCTCCACCAGTTCTCCACACAAATGGTGCCCTCACCGGCCCAACCATATTACACTAGGGAACCCGTTTCTATATTTGTACACTCATCCCAACTTATTCTTTATTTTATTGTACAAAAGCCTTTGTTTCCAGCATTTACATTTTGTCGTCACCTTTGGTGACCTTCTTCCCTTTTTGGAAAACGCAGCCCCTGTCGCCCTTTGGTTGGGGCACCCTTTTATCATATACCCTTGTTGACATCATCCAAATACTCTGAGTATCCCACTGGCCACTTACCACTGCGCTCTGAGTTTGCTCACTTTGTCCCACCTCTGGCACACTTCATCCCACATCTTGTTGTCCCCTTGACACTCGACTTAGTTGCATGGTTGCGGCCACTTATACTTATCATATACATCCAACCAAGGGAAGTATTGAGTCTCCATATCTCTTGACTTCGACCATGTACCTCCTCTAGCTCTTCATCTCACCTAGTAGATTTCACAAAGCCCTTTGCTTCTGGGAGTCACATCCCCCTTTTGTTGACATCAACACAGTTTTCTAGAAGGGCGACAATATCTTGACTCTCATTCCCTTTGCAATGAGAGGTCTCGGACGGCACAGGGAGAACCACAATTACTCCCTACTGTTGTTGACCTCCGTAAACATTCGACTTCAACACTTGATCATGTTACGATGGGTCTTACTTTGCGACTATTGCAGTTATTCCCTACATTTTCTGAAGAGCTCTGAATTAGGCTGGGCTATCAATGCCTACCACATCCATGATATTTCTTATAGATATTACTTCCTACTTTTCAGAGTATATTCCTCTATAGAATTGTCTTCTGCCTTTATCACGACTGCTCCCGAGGGCACTGTAGTTGTCTACATCAACACATCATTCCTTTTTTGAGTTACATGACATGAGCATGGGGCATGACCACCTCGTTTGTATATAGCTTATTTTCATACACCTTATGGAAGGTTGGGCTCTACAGGTTCCCTTCTTCCTCCAATGGGTCACTCTTGATAATCCCACTATCACTCTCTCTTACAACGACACTCTCAGTAGAAGAAACATTGATGGATTTCGGCTATACATATGCTCCTAACCTCATCCATCAGGGGGCATCTGTTATCAATGAAATTTAGTTCACAAATGGTTACAAGAATTCAGCATCGCCAAACAGTTATGAGATAGCCCATGGACCAATATTACCACAAAAACATTTCCAGAGGGTCAAAAACTATGCAACTAGTGATAAACTTAAAGGGCGCTATGCCGACACAAAGAGTGCACGCACATTCGCACAACAGAAACATATAAATCACGCACGATGCATGACTGTTGTCATGAAAAGCCATGCACCTGAGAAACGACGCATTTATGAGAGTGGTCATCCTCCCACCCACTTCTGGTTCATCTTCCAAGTTGATTTGACACTCAAATCTAGACTAGATTCGACTGGGTGGCTAGTCAAAGACCTAGAAATTCCCTAATTAGCCTCTTTACACACTACAAACCGGTTGCACAATACCTCAAAGGAATGCTATAAAAAGGCCATGGATGCACTTCATTTTACAAGGAATTTCATAGCAAAGTTATGCTACCTCTATTCTTTTGAATAATCCTCTATTCTTGCCAAGAGTATACTAGCATCATTGCATTGGGCAATCCATCTCACCCCTTGAGTGGATTTGTTTGGAGTTCTTTCGCCATTTTTATTTTCAAAGTTGTAAGAAGAGCTTGTTTGTGGGGGTCCAAGAGCCCTCCCTTGGATGAAGAAGGGACCCATAGTCCTCTTTCTTCATGGTGTTTTCTTTCACTAATGTCAACCTTGCCATTGGTGACATGGGTCTTATTTTTTGTTTTGTCCTTATGTCCCTATGCTCATTAGTTTAGTTGTTGTTTTATTTCTTAGTTTAATTCTTAGTTGTTCTTCTATATTTCTTTCTCTAACCCTTTCCCTTACAACTTTCCTGCTTAGCAAACCCATCTAAGCTTGCAAGCACCTATATTTTTCTCACTAAGGTGACAAAATAGGCGCAACAATCATATATGTCATAAACATGATAAAGTGTTTAATCCATGTCATATTTAGGTATGCTTGATCCTCCTCCATCATAAGCATCATACACAGGGAGAGATGTTGAATCCTCAACATTGGTTGATCAAAAAGTTGCATCATGTGTGTTTTCAACCTGTCCATCATATTTTCTAGTGCCATGGGTCTCATGAGATATCTCTAATGGTGTACTAGATGTTATTGTCTCACTATTATAGACATCCTCAACATTATTAGATGCATGCTCCTCCACCTATCCTTTATATTCACTTCTCTATAAATTTTTCCCTGTTCCTTTAAAGGAATCATCGTCCACATTCTTGGGGCAACATATGTACTTAAGGGTGAAATAGCTTTTAAAGGAAAAAGATGTACAGATTTTCTCATCCAATGCAAGATACCCCTCATAGTGGTAAGTCATGTTTTTAATTCCTGCTAGACTCTTCGAGATGTCAGCCATAGGCTATGGATATTCCTCCATCCCATTTAACCACATGAGTGAAAAATCTAATACCATATTTTATTACACATGTATGCAATTATACAATTTGAATTACTTACCATAGTTTCCCCTCACTGTAAATCGCATGGATTTTACCAGATAAACCCTGAAAATTTGTCGAATTAAAATGTTAATAACTTTTACTTCCTGGACTTCGTTTCGGTCAATTATTTTTAAGTGGTTATTTTTACCATAGGAATTAAAATATACAATTTGTTTTGGAAAATTCTTCTAAAAAACTTTATGAATGTAATCTAAAATGTGTCGCCCCCTTTTTCTACAAAAAAACCCAAAAACAAATTCCCTTCTTTGGCCAAGAAAGAACTCTGATGCAATCACGGGCTGGCAAGATTACCAACTTTGATACCACTATAATATATTCAATAGAATGGGTTGGGATATTATGTCCTTCTGTGCAATAAGTGTTATTTATTCTCTAATCCAGTTGACAAATTTTCACAAACAGTTTGCATGAATTCTACTAATAGACATTTTATCAAACATATTGCATGTAATACAAATACACCAGAAATAGAAGCGACAATATGTGGTATAATGTATATATTTTTTCTAGATAAACATCGTGTGATTGGTTTTTGAAACGTCCAATGTTTCGAGTGGAAAATCCACCCATCATTGGGGACAGTAACAAGCTCAAGAGTGAGAAACAAGTGTTGAGGTTTTATATTTAAAGATTAGGTTAGAAGGGTGATCGTTGAGTAGGGAAAGGAAATTAAACAACAGAGTCAAACTAGTTCTTAAGTTTAAACAAAATTAATTGACCAAGTCAAAATTAAAGGTAATGAATTATGGGAGAAAATAAATAAATTTAGAGCTCAAATTATTCATTAAGAATGAAGAGTATTTAACGGGTTGGAGATAATTAAACAAAAAATACAATTTTTTTCTTGAATTGTTTATGTTTTGGTAGTTGCGGGAGGTATTAACCTCCAAGTGTAACCTTGGTTATAATATAATAATATGGAAGTAAGAGAACCATTAAATAGATGTATGGAAACCTTAGAAGAGATGTCAGCCAAAGGAGAATAATAATAAATAAATAGAAAACCCCAGAAAGAGAAGTCGGCCCTGCGAGAAAAAGTCAAAGTAAATTACATTTTCCAAAAAAGACAGGTCAACCCTATGGGAAAAGTTCACTGGAAGAATACGTATAAACAAGGTGGCACCTTATCTCATTTACACACTCTCCCTCAATAGAAGGATGGCACAAGTTTGAGGAGCAGGACCTGCAGCAGTTGTAGTTGCAGCAAAAGGAGGAGCAAGTCTGGAGAGGGTGGTGCAACAGTTGTCATGGTGTAATATTAGTATTTCTAGTATCTCTCTTGTGTGCTTCTCTTGGTAAAGGTATGATTATATAAGTATAGGTATGTTCTCTTGGTATTTTTTTGTTGCTTTAGTAGTGGTGTTTCTGGTTAGGATTTATCCGTTGGTTTTAGTGTGGACTTTCCAGAATCATTCTATATAAAAAAAGGTTAGTGTGCTCGGGGTTGGAATATGTGAATGCGTATGGTTGGGTGACAATGATGTGACATTGTCTATGGTTAAACAAGCATACCAAAATTTTAACATGGAATTAGAGTTGGTTTCCTTCGTAACAGTCTAAACACTGGAAGGAAGATCCTCAATTTCCCCCATTGTCAAGCTCGTTGAGAAATTACTTAACCCACTATGAAGGTCTCCTCAGGAGGGAGCATATTTTCCCCATATCAGATCTACAATCTTCCAAAGTTGTAGTGCCATTTGTAGTTGCAGTACCAACTGCAGTTCCAGTTGCTTCGTGTCAGTTGCTTCGTGCTAGTTTCTTCGTTCCAATTGCTTCATGTCAGTTGCTTTGTGTCAGTTACTTTGTTCTAGTTGCTTCATGCCTGTTGCAGTTCCAGTTGCAGCACCATTTGCAGTGCTAGTTGAAGCACCAGTTGCAGTACCATTTGCATTTCCTCCAGTCCAGTGATTTTTCTGATAACTCGGTTAAAGGATGTTGAAATTACTCTTTCCCTAGATCAGCTCGCTAGCCATTTTTTCGACATTTAGGGTTTCTGGATTTGCAGCAACAGAAAAACCTAACCCAAATTAGTTGGGCACTTTCAATGAAGATTTGGGCCTAATTTTTTGGTTATCCTAGTGCACCCTACCCTAGCGTATCTCCAACGATCTTCAGATTGCAAGTTGGAGCACTTTGAAATTTTTGGGTTTGTCATTACTTGTCGTTGTTTTCGGATGGTGTCGTTGCCTTCCACTATTTTTCGCTGCTGCCAGAGGTATGTACTTGTATATGTTTAAACTGTATCACTATCTTGAGGGTGTTTGCAGGAAAAGGGATCATTTTTCCAGGTAACAATAGTAGATTCAGAGGGATCTCAGATCCAGCACATTCAGAGGAACAACAAACTCCAGGTTTGATTGTTTTGATATGCCTCTAGTTGTTATGGAATTATTGTGATATTTTGAACATCTAAGTTTCTTTTTTATCTATAGAAGTTATGATTATTTCTCGTCAAAGTTAAAGTTATAAGTTGACCTTATTCAAAGTATTAGATAGATTGAGGTTGACGTTTTAGAGTTTATTTCCATAATATTCTCTAACTCATATTTACATCAAGAAAGCATATTGTCTTAGTACAGGGGATAGGTTGGAGAGAATACTTGTCATCTTGAGTGAAGGAGACTTGGAAGAAAAGAAACAACAATCATTCTTGAAGATAAGACTACAGGTTCTAGGTTTGATTGATTAAATTGGTAAGTTTCCAATTTTCACATATCAAGTTTGATAATTGTTGCATTACAAGTAAACACTATACTTGTGACAACAATATTTGAAAGGTTTTGTTACTTCTAAGTACAATGAATACTTGCTAGCATGTGAGTATTATTGATATAAATGCTTATTGTACTTGTTTTCAAGATGAACTAACATCTCCTCTAGGAGATACTTCTTGTTTTGCTTCCAGAGAGGTCACCTTGGTAATGCTATAATGATTACCATGAAATTGTCTTTTATTCTTGTTAACATAGACATGTTCTTATGAAAATTCTATTGGAAATACTTTTTCTCTTATTTCTCTTATCTCGGGTAGGTTATCTTGTAAATTCCATGGAGGTTACCATGGAGATATTGTTGTTCTTGTTTTCTTGTTTTGGGCAGGTTACCCTAGAGGAATGATTGGTCACAACACTAGAAGATTGGTGTTCCTATTTCTTATTATTGAATTTTTATTTTGACTCCTGTTCTAGGAAGGTCACAAGTGATAGCTCTGAGAAGGTGCTACTGTGATGATTGTTCTCATTATTGTTTTTATTATTATTATAAGAATATTATTCTTGTCTATTGTTTTCCCTTGTTGTTGGTCTTGTTCCGAGCAGGTCATAGGTGATAAATCTAAGGAGAGATATAGTGACGGTTGCAGGAGGCAACATATTACATGGTCTCTAGTTGGAGACATGGAGCACACTATCCAGATAAGAAGTTGTATACAGGACCCTATACATCCATGTACTGAAGAAAAATGAGAGGAAGTTAAAACCTTATGGCAAAAAGGGTATTTTTGTGAGATACAAAGTATATCATATAGAGATTGATTGTAAGGAGAAGAAGGCTTCAAAGATGATTGAATGGATCCATTTAGTGCAGATTTAGTAGAGCCAGAAGGGCCTACCCAGAATAATTGTAGTAACTAGGAAGATACCAACATGGTCCTGTGACACTTTGTAGGATGCAAAGATATATGGCATCGATGAGCCATATAATGAGAAGGAAAATATGCCTCCACCAGTGGTGAGGCAGGAGGCCACACCAAGTACCAACTCATTAGGATATGTATTTAGGAGAATTCATCCTGTTGGAATACTGTGTGTTGTCATTGATGTGAACCCTAGTCATTGGTTGTAGTCATTAATGTCAATCCTAGTCACTGGCTTTTGGACCCAACAGTTGATCGAAGTACATAAACATGAAGGAAATTACACATGCAGGTACAACACCCATGGATGGATAGTATAAGTCATGCCCCTTCTAGTGGTATGTGGCATGTCACGTGGATCCTCACGATTGAGGAGAAATGAATTTTTGAAGATGACAATGTCAATTGAAGAAAAATCTACATATCGTCTCTAATGTTAAAAGGAAGTGACATAAAGGGTATAGATACATCTCATTATACATTAATTTTTCAACACACACAAGTTTGTTAATGAACAAGGAGATATAAGTCGAATTTCAGAGGAAATCATAAGTAAAGAAGGCCAAATTTCAAGGGAGGATGAAGTCTT
This sequence comes from Picea glauca, assembly GCA_000966675.3. Lineage (NCBI taxonomy): Eukaryota > Viridiplantae > Streptophyta > Pinopsida > Pinales > Pinaceae > Picea > Picea glauca. The sequence continues at coordinate 347,629 of JZKD02S1842158.1, read as the reverse complement.
TTGGTGATGTGTTCTAAGGTATGTTATTTACAGGTCATCTTACCATTTTCGCTATAACTTGTTTTCTAGAACGTCTCATATGGTGAAATTTGTATGCTATTGAGAAGACATATCTAGGTACATGTGATAAACATTTCAACTCTTTATTCACTATAATTTTGGAGATACACTATGGAAGATAGGGTTTTTGACTAGTCCTAAAGCTAGTCATAAACATGTGTTCCGGGTAAAACATTCATAACGTCTTCATAGAGAATCCAAACGAAGTGATACCAATTGCATTGGAAAGAGTACGGTATGTAGTTTCTTGTGTACAAATTTCAGTATCTTATGTTAAATATTGATCGTGGGGCATGCTGTACAAGTTTTCTCTATTGAATAAACCATAATTGAATAAGGTCTACCATTTTCTCTATAAATCGTTTTCTGGGAGGATTCAAGGAGTGAAACTTGGAGGAGTTTCAGAGAATACATTGAGTTATATTATCTATAGAATCAAATTATTCTAAGAAGTGAATAATTGTAGAAGTTGAAGAAGTCTTGGGAAGCATTATCAAGTTCTATGTGATGGTTGGTTGATGGTGATAATTTAATGTAAAGTTTTATTATCTCTCATATATTCTTGGGTGGAAGGAAGGGGAAAGGATGGAGAGGTCAACCCTCTATTGATATTGGAGGATTGTATCATCCTTTTCTAGGTTTATCCCTCCATGTATATTTGGAAGCTGTAGCTACCTTTGGAAGCTGTAGCTACCTTTGGAAGTCATTACTTCCCTTGAAGAATAACTATTGGTTATTTCTCATATATTGTGCATGGTGTATTGTGGTGTATTGGTGTAACTCTTCTACTATTGTTCATTGTTCATTGGATATAACTGAATATATAATCCGGTTGAATTATAAGTTGTTTTTTTTTTTTAAATTGTACATGATACTGATTCACCCCCCTCTCAGTATCATCAATTGGGATCAGATTTGGTTGCCTTTAGAATAGTTTAACCACTGGAAGGAAAATCCTGAGCAAAGATGGATGACCATGAGCACATTCCAAATGGGATTCAATGATTTGATGTAAGAAATTATTCATACTTGAGTGATAGATTGAAAACTTACCTAACAACTTTGGGATTAGACATTTGGTACTCAGTTGTAAATGGCTATGTAATCCCAAAGAATGCTCCAACCGATCCAAATGAGAAGAAGCTTATGAGTTGTAATTCAAAATCCAAACATGTTATTCTAGGAGCATTGGCACCAACCATTGCCAACAAAGTGATGGGATGCAACACTACTAAAGAGGTATGGGACAAACTCAAGAGTATCTATGAAGGTGATCGAAAAGTTAAGCAGGTCAAGCTTCAACGACATAGAGCGGAATTTGAAAATTTGAAGATGGATGAAAAGGAAGATATTGCAACCTATTTTCTTAGAGTTGATGAAGTTGTTAATGCTATCAGAGGATTAGGTGAAGATCTCAATGAATCCTTGGTTGTACAAAAAGTGTTGAGATCACTTCTCTTGAAGTATGATGCTAAGGTATCCACCATTGAAGAAACTAGGGACTTGAACAAAATGACAATGGATGAATTACATGGGTCTCTTATAGCATATGAAATGAGAACATGTACAGAAAGTGACCAACCAAACAATGAAGAAACCTTTAAATCCATAAAGAAGACAAAATACAAGGATAACGACCTTGATGAAGAAATAGAAAATTTCGTAAGAAGGTTCCATAAGGGAACTGGAAGATACAAAGGTAAGTCTCCTCTCAAATGCTTTAAATCTGGTAGAATAGGACATATTTTTGAAAAATGCTACTATAAAAAGAGAAGTCTAAACAATAAAAAGAGATTCTACTCCAAGGATGATGACATCTCCTCAAATGAGAGTGATGAAGAAGATAATGATGGAGGAGAATTCCTATTCATAAACCAAGAAACCCAAGATGATGATCACAATATTTCTAAAGAAGAAGAAATCATTTCTGAAGAAGATTCAGATGAAGAAACCAATCTTGATTCCTTTTGGGGATACAAAGACAAAGTAGAGAGTGAACAAGAAGATGTGAATCTTGAAAAGTTGAAGCATGTTTAAATTGAAAATAACAAGCTTAGAAACACAAACATAATACCAAAAGGTGAATTGAGTAGTTGTGAAGAAGATAATTACAGGCTTGAAAAGACCATTGGTAGCTTAAAGGAACAATTAGAATATTATGAGAAATTGAAAGAAAAATTGGATCACACAAAAAGGGAGCTACTATTGACAATAGAAAAGTTGAAGAAGTTCAAAAAAAGAACTGAAACATTAGATGAGATCCTTGTTGGAAGATTGGTTGTTGTCATTGATGTCAACCCTAGTCATGGGTTTTTGGACCAGAAGATTGATGAAGTTATTTGGACATGAAGGAAAATGAAAATGAAGCTACAACACCCATGGATGGATAGTATACATCATGCTCTTTCCAGTGGTATGTGGCACGTCACGTGGATCCTCATGGATGAGGAGAAATGAATTTTTGAAGATGACAAAGTGAATTG
>JZKD02S1842158.1:329906-342151 GCA_000966675.3 Picea glauca | reverse complement strand
GTGTATTGGTGTAACTCTTATACCATTGTTCATTTCTCATTGGATATAATTGAATGGTTTAATTATAAGTTGAAAAAGGTTTTAAATTTTACTTGATACTAATTCACCCCCCTCTCAGTATCAACAATCCTTAGCAGTCAAAGATCTCCAAACGACAAGACAAGACTAGGATACAATTATAGTTTTAAGACAACAAAACAAGATAAGGAAGATAAAAAAAGATGAAACCAACACTCCATAGCAAGTTGAACAACAATATAGAAGACTAGAATTCAAAAGGAATGAGACATCAAGAAGATCCTCTCCCATCAGGTATGAAAGCAATCATTATGATGGAAACTACAGAAGAATAGATCGTGAAACTAGATGGACTACACCACAAAGATGATCACTTACTTCTAGGTATCTAAATTTCTTTCTTGGACATTGTTATACTTGTGGAAATTTTGGACACAAAGCAATCAATTGTAGAATCAATGAAAGGAATAACTACGCAAGATACATGAATGGTGAAAATAGTAGACATGGAAATGTTCGTAGACCTGTCAACAAAAATTATAATCCATTTGACCCATTAATGGATAAAAATATTGTATGCTACAAGTGCAATAATCTTGGTCACAAAGCACAATATTGTAGATAGACGAAGGAAGATAATCCTATGTCAAATGTCCCTATACCAACTACAACATGGAAAAGGAAAGAAATTCCACACAATGAAAATTGTCGAATAGCATTGGTCACTAAATAATGCAAAGAAGAATATGAATGGTTCATAGATAGTGGGTGCTCATCTCATATGACCAGAGATCAAAGAAAATTTGTCATCTTGAAGAAAAAGGGTGGAAATGTTGCATTTGGAGATGACTCATCTACCAAAATACTTGGAAAAGGACAGCTTGGAAGTGAAAATATAAATTCAGGAAAAGCCATATTGGTTGAATATCTGAAGCATAATATTCTCGGTGTCAGCAAAATATGTGATCAAGGATACACTCTTATGTTTGACTCCCAAAAATGTAAAATTAGAGAAAAGAACTCAGGAAGATTGGTTGCAACTGCAACAAGAAGACCGAACAACATATACATCCGAGACATGAAGAAGAGAGAGAAGACAAAATCCACACAAAATGATTCCAAGGAAGAAAAGGTCCCAAAGACAAAAAATGAGGATGAAGTATTATTGAGTGCCACATGTTTAGGGGAGAAACCCCAAAGAAGAAGGTCACCTTATGCCATTGAACTCAGGGGGAGCAGCCCCACCCTTTGCCATTGATGTCAAAGGGGGAGAGAAATTAGTATCATGATGATAGGGGAAGCATGAGTGTTGCCATCAATGACAAAGGGGGAGACTGTTGGAAGATTGTGTGTTGTCATTGATGTCAACCCTAGTCATTGTTTGTAGTCATTAATGTCAACCCTAGCCATTGGATTTTGCACCCAATAGTTGATCGAAGTAGATAGACATGAAGGAAATTACACATGTAGGTAAAACAACCATGGATGGATAGTATAAGTCATGCTGCTTCCATTGGTATGTGGCACGCCACGTAGATCCTTGCGATTGAGGAGAAATGAATTTTTGAAGATGACAATGTGAATTGAAGAAGAAACTACATGTCGGCTCTAATGTTAAAAGGAAGTGACATACAGGGTATAAATACATCTCATTATACATTCATTTTTCAACACACACAAGTTTGTTAATGAAAAAGGAGATTAAGTCGAATTTCAAAGAAAATCTGAAGTAAAGAAGGCCAAATTTCAAGGGAGGATGAAGTCTTTTGGTGATGTGTTCTAAGGTATGTTATTTACAGGTCATCTTACCATTTTCTCTATAACTTTTGTTATAGAACGATTCAGATGGTGAAACTCATATGCTATTGAGAAGACATATATAGGTACCTATGGTAAATCTTTCATCTCTTAATTCTCTATAATTTTGGAGATACACTCTATGGAAGATAGGGTTTGTGACTAGTCCTGAAGTTAGTCATAAACATGTGTTCCGAGTAAAATTGTCATAACATCTTCATAAAGAATCTAAATGAAGTGAGACCAATTGCATTGGAAAGAGTACAACCTATGGTTTCCTTTGTACAAATTTCATAATATTATGTTAAATATTGAGTGCGAGGGATGTTGTACAAGTTCGCTCTCCTGAATAAACCATAATTTAATAAGGTCTACCATTTTCTCTATAACTCCTTTTCCGGGAGGATTCAAGGAGTGAAACTTGAAGGAGTTTCAGAGAATACATTGAGTTATATTATCTATGGGATCAAATTATTCTAAGAAGTGAAGAATTGTAGAAGTTGAAGAAGTCTCGGGAAGCATTATCAGGTTCTATGTGATGGTTGGTTGATGGTGATAATTTAATGTAAAGTTGTATTATCTCTCATATATTCTTCGATGGAAGGAAGGGGCAAGGATGGAGAGGTCAACCCTCTCTTAATATTGGATGATTGTATCTTCCTTTTGGAGGTTTATCCCTCCCTTTATATTTGGAAGCTGTAGCTACCTTTGGAAGTCATTACTTCCCTTGAAAAATAACTATTGGTTATTTCTCATATATTGTGCATGGCGTATTGTGGTGTATTGGTGTAACTCTTCTACTATTGTGCATTGCTCATTGGATATAATTGAATATATAATCTATTTGAAGTATAAGTTGAATTTTTTTTAAATTGTACATGATACTGATTCACCCCCCTATCAGTATCATCACGTCCATCATGATCCAGTAGGGAGGAGCAGCCTCCCCTGGACCATTCATAAGAGATTAGACTTCAGAAGATATCATCACATATAGAGGGAGAAGATGGCTCTAGAGATTATATAGAATCATATGGATTCAAGCTTCAGAGGGATCATGGAGACTCATAGTGAGCCTGATCTCAGAGAGATTTAGTGGCTTAGAGAATTTTCCTTCTCAGATTCAGATGGGAGAGATAGACATCTTCCAATAATAATAGATAGGTGCCATGAGTGAGGAGGATATATCCAAGCTTTAGAGGCTTTGAGGAGATATGAGACCTCCTGAGAAGATTCCCTTGCTTCATGAAAAAGGAGAAAGCCAGTCAGAAGGACTGGATATGGATTTTTCCTTGGTTTCGAGACTAGCAGGGAAGTCAGTGGTGACTTCCAAGTTGATCTACAAGATCAAGCATGTTACAGATAACAATATAGAGATGTACAAAGCTTGATTTATGGCTAGAAGATTCTCCTAGCAAGAGGGAGAAGATTATGACGAGATACTTGCTCCAGTAGCTAGAAGAAGTGTACATAGAGTAGCCACAAGATACATGAGAAGGAGTCTCATGTCTGCAGATTGAAGAAATATTTGTACGGGCTTAAGCATGCACTCAGGGAAGGATATGCTAGATAGTTATTTTGATGATCTAGGGATTGGTTTCCTACATCGGGTGACAAATATGAAGAGACAGTGGATGCCACCATGGATAGACAAATGATTGGTTTGTTAATGAACACAAAGCCAGATATATGTTTTGTGGTGAACACATTGAGTCAGTATATGGTTGTGCCAAGACGTGTTCAATTGATTGTAGAAAAACATGTGATTAGGTACCTGAAAAGTACAATTGACTATGGAATCAAATATGTTTCAGATCATGAGATAAGCCTGCAAGGCTATACTGATTCAGATTGGGTCAGTAGTGTTGTAGACTGGAAGAGGACATCTGGATGTTTCTTCAGTATTGGGATCAACTATGATCTCATGGATTAGCAGGAAGCAGACTAGTGTGATGCTTAGTACGGTTGAGGCAGAGTATATAGTAGTGTGTTCATCTAGTAGTGAAGCAGTGTGGCTTCAAAAGTTTCTTTCATGATTGTTTGATCTCGAGTTAGAGTCAAGTTGTATCTGGTGTGACAACCAGAGTTGTGTGAAGTTGTTGGATAACCTGGTGTTTCATGACAAGTCCAAGCATATTGATATTGAGTACCATCATATCATAGATATGGTGCAGAAGGGAGCAATGAAGCTCGAGTATGTAGCTACATATGAGCATATAGCAGATGTGTTGACCAAGCCTATGTCAAGGGTGAAGTTTGAGTACTTTAGGCACAAGCTTGGTGTGGTTTGGAAGGACATACCCTTGTGATAGGGTATGATGTGTTACAGATACGAATCTATATAGAAGCATGGTTTTCATGTCTGGGCACTGACTATGGCACCAATTAGGATGATGTGTACACAGATCCTTCGGGGAGAACATGTTTTCCTAGCTGACGAGGCCCAACTGATTTGTGTGGTTGGAGGCTTCATGCAGATCCTCCAGGGAGGGTGTGCCTCCAAGACAATTAAAGGGCCAACCTAGTGTGTTGAACATCTGTTACTCCAGTGAAATATTATGGTATGCGAGTACTCCAGTGAAATGGTCTAGTATATTGCTACTCCAGTGAAATAGTTTGGTATGCATAACTACTCTAGTGAAATAGTCTGGTACGCTGAGATATTGCTACTCTAGTGAAATAGTCTAGTATGCATAGCTACTCCAGTGAAATAGTCTAGTACGCTGAGATATTGCTACTCTAGTGAAATACTCTGGTACACATGTTACTAGTTCTATATGAACTAGATGTCATATTCTGTGTGAGCTGGTGAGTTACTAGTTCTTTATGAACTAGATGCTAGATTCTATGTGGGTTGGAGAGATACTAGTTCTTTATGAACTAGATGCCAGATTTTGTGTGAGCTGGTAAGTTACTAGTTCTATGTGAACTAGATGCCAGATTATGTGTGAGTTGGCGAGGTTACTAGTTCTATATGAACTAGATTCCAGATTCTGTGTGAGCTAGCAAGTTGCAGTTTCCTAGACACCTCTTGGATTGGGTAGTAGTGCAGTTTTGTGTAAACTGGCTCAACTACATATTCCATAGCTTGTGCAACTATGATGGTGATACTCGTCACATGATTTTTTTGATCATGAGATAGCATGCGTGGCTATGCTACTTGTTAGATGATCTATTTGATCATGAGATTGTCATGTGGTCATGCTCCTTGAGACATGATATGTTTGATCATGAGATAGCCTATGTGGCTATGGTGATGCTACCTGTAGACTAGTCTACAAGACCATGTGAGTCTTTCCCATTCCATGTGAGATGGATGGATGTGTTTGAGACCATTACATGAAGAACATATTAGTTAATACCTCCCTAGCTAAGAGGGAGTGTTGATGTTTTGGTAGTTTCGAGAGGTATTAACCTCCAAGTGTAACTTTGGTACTTAGAATATAATATTTCAGAAGTAATAGAACCATTAAATAGATGTGTCGAAACCCTAGAAGAGAAGTCATCCCAAGGAGAATAATAATAAAGAAATAGAAAACCCTGAAAAGAGAAGTTGGCCTTGCAAGAAAAAGTCAAAGTAAATTATATTTGCCAGAAAAGACAGGTCGACCCTATGGGAAAAGTTCACTGGAAAAATAAGTATAAATAAGGTGACGCCTTAGCTCATTTACACACTCTCACTTAGAAGAAGGAGGTCACAAGTTTGAGGACCAACAACTACAGTTGCAGCAAAAGGAGGTGCAAGTTTGGAGAGGGTGGTGCAGTAGTTTTTGTGGTGTAATCTCAATATTTATGGTATCTCTCTTGTGTGCTTCTCTTGGTAAAGGTACACTTATATTAGTAGAGGTACGTTCTCTTGGTACTGTGTTGTTGTTGTAACAATGGTGTTTTTGGTTAGGTTATATCTGTTGGTTCTAGTGTGGACTTGCCATAATCATTCTATCTAAGAAAAGGTTAGTATGCTCAGGGGTGGCATATGTGAATGCCTATGGTTGGGTGACAATAATGTGACATTGTCTATGGTTAAACGAGCATACCAAAATTTTAACAAAACTAATGAAGAATAATTGAATAAAAATGAGAATCAACTAATAATGATAATATTAAAATAATATAATAATATAATAAAATTAGATAAAGTCTAGAAAGAGGATAAAAATGGAAATAGAGAAGATTCAAGAATTAAGAAAGGAGATAAGTTAATATAATAATAAAATTTCCAGAGATGATATTGATAGAATAAATTGAATGTATCAAAATACTGGAGGAAAAATAGTGGTTAAGAATACTAAGAATTAATTGACCTAGACAAAATTAAGGGTGAAGAATTAATTATTGGAGAAAATACATAAGTAAAGAGATCAAATTAGCCGGAAGGGTTTTCAAGCGTTGGATATGATTAGAAACAAATAGAGACCATATAAAATATTCATGTGATATGGAGTGGACCAAATAAGCAAGAATAGGTAAAAGGTGTAGAGGACCAAATAATAATGATAATAAAATAATCTAATAATGTAATAAAATTGGATATTGCCTAGGAAGATGATATTAAATCAAGAGGAGAAGATTCAAGAATTAATAAAGGAGGTAAGATAAAGTAGAATCAGGGAAGGAGGCCAAAGGAGAAAGGAAGGAATCAAAACTCCATAAAGGAAGCCTAATGACCAATGTAGTGAATGGTAGGTTTATGAGACTGGCTAAGTTTGTAGCCATCTTCGCAATTGAAATTATTAGGATGTTTCTCTATTTCAAGAGCTTCCCAAATTAGTCATGTGGAGTAGTAATGGGATGAGGCTAAAATTTGAGTTTGGTCAAAGAAAATGAGGTTCTTGGATTTAGAGGAATGATCATCGACAACTGATTTGGAGATTTCATGGAACATTTTGAATCATTAGCCCTAAATAGTTTCCATCTCAAACCCAAATGTTGGTATAGGTTTGTAGATGACACTTTGTTTATCTGGCCCCATGGCCATGCCAACCTAATTTCCTTTTTTAACCACCTTAACATCCTTTCCCCTCATATCAAATTCACTTTGGAAACCCAAAAGGACAACTCCATCCCCTTTTTGGATGTCCTTATTTCATGTCTTCTCAATGGATCCCTTACCCACCAAATTTACAGAAAGAAGAGCCACACCGATAGATAACTAAATGTCGGTTCACACCACCATCCAACCAAAAAATCCATTGTCCTTAAAACCTTGATTACTTGTGCCCTCCACATTTCTTCCCCCGAATTCCTAGCTGAAGAAAAAGCCCACCTAACCAAGGCCTTCTTGTCCAATGGTTATTCTCTCTCCCAAATAAACAAATATTTTCTCTATGCTAACAAACCTAAGCCAAATTTACCCTCCTCCCCCTCCCCCCTCCTCGTTCTCTCATTACCCTTCCCTACATCCAAGGAACCACCAATCTGATCTCCAAACTCATAGCTAAAAAGAGTATCAAAATTGTGTTTAAACCATGAAAAACTATCAAAAAACCCTTTCTAACTACTAAAGACAAATTAGATCAGATGCTAAGACTAGGAGTTTACCAAATCCCTTTCTCTTGTGGAAAATATTACATAGGATAAATGGGAAGATCCTTCAAATCCCGTCTTAAAGAACATATAGCTGATACGACCCACAACCGAATCTCCAAATCAGTTGTCATCAAACATTTCTATAAATCCAAGAACTTCATTTGCTTTGACCAAACAAGCATTTTAGCCTCATCCCCTTACTACTCCACATGGCTCATTCAGGAAGATCTTGAAATAGAAAAACATCCTAATAATTTCAATCGTGAAGATGGCTACAAACTTAGCCAGTCTTGGAAACCCACCATTCACCACCTCAATCATTAGGCTTCCTTTATGGAGTTTTGGTTCCTTCCTTTCTCCTTTGGCCTCCTTCCCTGATTCTTTCTTTCTTCATTCCTCATGTTTCCTCCCATTCTCTTGGTTTCCTCCTCTCTCTTCTCTTCAATTTCTCTGTCGTTTTCAATTTATTTAGTCCTTGTAATCTCCATTTTTTCTTCTATTTTAGCTTACCTCCTTTATTGATTCTGGAATCTTCTCCTCTTGATTTATTATCCTCTTCCTAGACAATATCCAATTTTATTACATTATTAGATTATTTTATTATCATTATTATTTGGTCATCTTCACCTTTTACCTATTCTTTCTTATTTGGTCCACTCCATCTCCCAAGAATATGTTTATATGGTCTCTATTTTGTTCTAATCATCTACAACCCTTGAAAACCCATCTGGTGAATTTGATCTCTTTACTTATGTATGTTCTCCAATAATTAAGTCTTCACCCTTAATTTTTTCTAGTTCAATTAATTCTTACTAATATTAACAACTATTTTGCCTCTGTTATTTTGATATATTCAATTTATTCGTTCGATATCATCTCTGGAAATCTTATTATTATATTAACTTACCTCCTTTATTAATTCCTAAATCTTCTCTATTTCCATTTTTATCCTCTTTCTACACTTTATCTAATTTTATTTTATTATTTTAATATTATCATTATTAGTTGATTCTCGTTTTTATTCAATTATTCTTCCTTAGTTTGTTTACTTCATGATTTTTTTTGTATTTTTTGTTTAATTGTCTCCAACCCATTAAATATTCGTCATTCTTAACGGCTGATTTGAGCTCTACATTTATGTTTTTTCTCCCATAGTTCATTACCTTTAATTTTGACTTGGTTAATTAATTTTGTTTAAACTTAATAACTAGTTTGACTCTATTATTTAATTTTGTTTCCCTACTCAACGGTCACCCTTCTAACCTAATCTTTAAATATAAAACCTCGGCACTTGTTTCTCACTCTTGAGCTTGTTACTGTCCCTGATGATGGGTGGAGTGTCCACTCGAAATGTTGGATGTTTCAAAAACCAATCACACAATGTTTATCTAGAAAAAATATCTACATTATGTCTTCTAATTGTGAAAGCTTGCTTTATCAGATTAGCAAGATATTGTGTAGGCACCAACCTACTAGAGACACCAATCTCTTCAGCTGAGCACCAACTCAATAAGACCTATATAGGAACCAATCCAAGATCTTCATACATAGAGTAATTATGACTTCACTTGCATGCTTCATACTTCATGTGTTTCACAGCATCATCATACCCTTAACTTTCATGCTTCAGCGCCTCTTCTTGATTCATACCCTAGACATAGCTTCAAACCCTAGTCAGATTTAGCCTCCATTCCCTAGTGAACCTCATAGCATTATTACCATAATATAATTCCAGACTGCAACATCACAACCTCAAAAAGACACACTTTGCAACATCATATACCTTAGTCCTTCATGGCACACCCTTAAAACTCCAAGAAAACTCCTCATGCACACCTTTAGACCCCAAGAATACTCTCCAACTCCTCTTGCACACCTCATATCTCTTCTGTGCATTTGTACTTTTTCTTCTTTCTTAGATACTCTTCAAATGTGCATATCTATCTTATATTTATAGTGTTGCTATGTTCACTTATGGGGCCAACTTGTAAGACTAGCTAGGTTGACCTATACTTTCTAGATGCATTGAAATGACAAAATATTTCATATCTCTGCATTCCTATAGAGTTAGAGGGAGTGTCATATACCGTTGGAAAGGTACTAGAATAAGATTTTCAACCATATGTCTGATTCTCCCATTTGAGTTAATAGGCCTTCAAAGTAAAAAGGACTTCAAAGATAGGGTATCCAAACTGAGCATAAAAAAAACAAAAACAATATTTCCAGCAATATCCATCTTGCAATTTTTATCTTGGGCATATTTAGTCTCCCCCTATATTTGACATCAATGATAATGATGTTTCCAATATCACTTGCACACTCAACATATATAATTAACTATGATACCCTTGAAACAGTGAAATGGGAATACCAAAGGGAGTCATGGTGGTTATATTGCTCAAAGATAAGAGAAGTTATTACTATTGATCATTAGTCCATGAATAAATAATAGAGGATCTCGATGGCTAACCAAAATTCAATATGGAAACAATAGGGATGTGGTGATATACAGGTGTAAATCAAGCTACCTTCCCTCCATTAAATCACTAAATGTAAGTGATTCATTTTGTGCATTAAACATTGACAACTAAAGGAGTTAACGATGATCAAGACAAACAAACACCCCAAGTTTCTAACTTCATTATATTTATGTAATTTTTTTTTTTTACTCTTTCCCATATTGCCCCACTCATTTCCTTTTCAAATGTGTGTAATAAAGGAAACAATGAGAAGGTGTGTGTTAGTACCAGGTTTAACCTAGTCACTGATATGTGTATCGATCAGGATCATGATGTTGAATTAGAGAAAGATAGATGTCATATCTCATGGATCGAGAGAAGTCAACTTGCGCTCAAGCACCCTGAAGGAATCATAGGAAAATCAATCCCTAAGGGCCCAAGGACAAGTTCCTAGAGTGCATGGGTTCTTATCGAGACCTTATAAGAGGGATAATCATGCTCAAGACAGGATTAAATCCTTTTAAAACATAGGTTATATCATAAGACCAGGGCTTAAAGTTTGAGTGTTGGTGAAGGTGTAGGCCTGATCATTCAATGGTCGCAAGTGATCCTGTTCTACGGTGGATAATACATTTCACATGGGAAAATAGCATGGGATTTAACACACGCTTGGGGTGTGACGATGGTTTTAAGAGTCATGTGTTGAAGGATGGATGGTGTCGCATGATAGGGATACGAAAGGAGAAACCACTCAGATAGGGTTGCAATGGTGGTATTTTGTTTTTTCCAGGTTGTCTATCCGTCTACTCAACATACACATGCTTGTCCACTCAACGCCACATGGATCCAACACAACAATCCACATGTACATTAGGGAAGCCAGGGATATCCTAGAACACCAACAAGATACTTTGTGAGTGCGTTAAAGACAACCACTTATACAGAGGGAGCCCACTGAAACTCCAGTCGCCATATCAAACTAAACTACACGTAGTCCGAGCCCAAATGAAACCTCAACATTAACATGGACCAACATTTGATTGTCATGTGTCCATGGGTCCATGATGACATCATCCAAATTTCACATGTTTTCCCCAGTTTTCAAAAAACACCAAACTAGTAAGAAAATGACGTGTGTTTTGAACAAAGGCATGAAGATTAATATCTCAAGAGGGTAGAGGATTCATTGACATCCTGCAAAATTAGTTGGAAAAGATTTGACACATAACAATATATCTAACATCATGTTCACATCCTTTCACCAATCATCATATCGTTGCATGTGGATGGTAGAGGATAGAAATCATTTCCTCGACATGCCCACCCATGCAAGCCCTGTATCTCAATAGATCAAGCCAGGTGTGACAAATTACTTCATCTCTTCATTTGTCTCCACTAAGCACGTTTCAAGCTCCTATAAGGGAAAAAAGAAGGGATCAGAAGGAATCATTCTAAAAATACTCTAGCTCCTACAAATAGACTATTATAATGCCCAGTGTCATGGATGATGATCTACCTACACAATCCCTCGCTCTAGGAAAGGATTATCAGCCATCCTGGCTACAAATGTTGGCAAAGTGTGTTCTCCATTACGTGAAGTAGAGAATGTACCTCTTTGATATAATTAGTTCGACTTGGAGAGTAGATGGACATTTAGGAATCTACACTAAGGTCCAGTTGTTTCAATTGACCATCTTGATGCCATAGCGTGAGGTAGAATATTTGAATAGTTGGTTAGTGGCACTCTGTGAGTGATGGATATTGAGAGGAGGACATTGGACATTATTCTAGTCAACCAAGGACTCAAACCATTCCATGGTTGAGTGGGCCTCGTGCTATAGACAAAGGTCTAATCAAGTCATCTTAAGCGTAATTGGACAAGTGGAACACACCACATAGCAACATCAATAGGCCAACTTTGGAGGTAAAAATATATTTTTACCATGTGAAATATGGAAAAATCAGTTGGAAAGATGGAATCGGTTAAGAAAGTAGAGGCAATATCAATATTATGACAAGCAATATCCATTTTCCAAGAAGCAGTATTGGTCTAAACAGATGGTTTTCCTACAAATTAAGAGCTTATAAAGTAAGGCGAAGAGATCATTTTTTAGGTTGGCACTTTGGGGAATTTAAGAGTTTCTTGTAACGAGAGCTATTTGAACAATACCCCTCACATACAAACATATTTTTAAGACCGTAGGCTTCATGATATCCATCCCCTACATTATGTTTCAATTTGTGCTTCTTTTTCTGTATGTGTTCTTGTAAAAGCCACCATCTCATTTTGGATTCTTGTATCATATCCCCATTAATAAAAGATCAAGCAACAAGTTATATAGCATGTTCATTGTAATTGTGTGTTGTATGCTTACGATACTGAAGTGATTTCCTCTTAAAAATGACCACTTCTTGTAATTTCTCTTTATGTTTAATGATGTG
>JZKD02S1842158.1:277387-295361 GCA_000966675.3 Picea glauca | reverse complement strand
CTGTTTTACATAATCTGGGAAGATATTCCCAAAATCAACTAAACTAGGAACTAAAATGCAAGTAAAATATCTCAAACATCCTCTAATTGCTTATCAAATCCACTGCAATTTCGAATTCATCTGCAATAGATCAAAATCAATAAGTTAGAAATATATTTTAGTATCAAAACAATAAAAGTCTAATCCTACAGACTTAGCTACAGAATCATCTAATTCTGTAGCTAGTCTAAAATAGCATACAGGATCAAAATAAAAATCAAATCAAATCTCTTTAAAATAATCCAATCTAATTTTCTTTCAATAAACATTAAAAACGAATCACTAATGATTCAAATGATCTTATCATTCAATTTAAACAAAATCAAAAGTGATTCAATAGAAAACAGGGTTAAGAATACTCTGTTTTTCTTTTACCATAAAAACGGGTCAAACAGTAATGAGACTGTTTCATATCCAAATGAAATCAATAATGAGTCATGCCGTATGAGATACGATTTAATCCAATGTAACCATTTCTCACTTGTTATAGCTATAATGATATAACCACAGATTCATATCGTTCAATCAAATGTAAAGATAGATAGACTGTTTCGATTATGTGTAAACGAAATCATATGTCACAGCATCAACTTAACCAATTTCGTGATTGATCCTTACACAGTTGACAGACAGGATCGATAATCATGCTCGCAACCTTAACAGAATCAAACCGATTTCATTAATTGCAAACTCGGCAAAAACAAATCACGACTGAGTTTAATTATAGAAACAAATCGTGGACCTGGATACAGTCGATTTCGTTCTTGGAATCAAATTCAAATAGCATGTTCATTGCAATATGAATCGAATTGATAACATAGTCGAGTAAACCAATGCGAATTAACCGGCTGGGTATAACTGTTATGAATCGAATCTATTCATGATTTGGGTGATTTTGTACAGAACCATATTGAAAACAATCCGAAATGTATTCAAGTTGGTCAAAAGTCATATGGAACATAAAACCGTAACAGTTAACCATTATTGCCAATCATATCGTATACATTATAACCAGAACGAATCAAAATATGATTGTGTTAAAAAATGAAATATGAGAAACAACTTGTGTCTAGAATAGATACAAACAACTTCAATTAACAGCAGAGCATTCATTTTAGCTAAATCAAACCAATCAAATCCATACCATGATCCAACAAACCGATGAAAATTCAAACGAAGCTAAACTGGGAAAACGAACTTCCATTTAATCAAAGCATGGCTATGTATAGAATGCATAAAGTGTGACAGAGCAAATCCATGCTGTAAACAGAATCAATCCAAAACCGAATTCAAATTCATTATATAAACAAGTGATAAAACATACTAGTGATGCTGCTCAAATTATGCCAACTTAGAATTCAAGACCGCTGTAGCTGACTCCACATTTTTAAACAAGATGGAACCTGTCATCCTCTGTTTCTTATCAGTGGCTTGCAATTTAGCATTTTGACTGGTAAGCCATGCAACTTGGTCTTCCAAAGAGTGAATTCTTGACTGTAGCATTGGCACATCGAGATAATATCTTTCTAACCACGAGCTGCACTGATCATAGGGTGGCACTGTAGATTTCAACAGGGCAAGAGAGGGTTTAGATGAATGACCGGGGGTTTCACAAGGCATCTTAATTCCTGGGTAGTTAGGGTCGTTTTGTAGGCAAGGGGGTAGGTTTGACACAAAGTCATATGAGGGTTCGGCACACATACCTTCCGAATAGGGGTATTTGCTAGCCAAGAAATGCTCCACTTCCGAGTCGGAGTCTTCACTTAATACGATAGGGTCAGGGTTGACAGGAGGTTGGCTTGTCCCTCGCCATTCGAGAAATTAAATGGGCATTCTTTTTGCCTCTAGTGTTTGCAGTAGGTTTGGATTTAGGCTTCTTTCCCACAGGCTTAACAGTCTCGACATCCTTGGTTATAGAGTGGTGTAGGTTGATAGATGAGTTGGGCAAGGTTTAGGTAAAAGGATGTTGTAGGGTACCAGGGGTACAACCTTGTCCTCGGTCACCACAGGTTTATCAACCTGTGGAGGATTCGAATCTTCGAAATCATTCCGAGTAAGAAAATCGTTCCAACAGTCTCTGTCTAACCCCAAATGATAGACAACAATAATTTTAATCAACCCATAATGAAAAAGGCTGCTATCAGCCTGGTTCCTTTTGTATTTCTTAGACATCTTGAACAGGCTTCTATGCAGATAATATGGCATATTGAGTTGATAACCCATGAAAACCATAAGAAAACGAAGGTGGTGTAAGAAAACAAACCCATACCAACCCTCGCAGGTGATAAACTATTTGATTATCATCAACAAATCATGCCAACACTGTTTCAGCATCGTCACGGGCAAACCTCTTTCACAGGAGATAACCTTACGCGACTGGAAGAGCAGGGTCCAAGGGATCTCTTCTACTTTGCAATTCTTGGACCATCGTTGTCGAGTGACAGGCAAACTCGTAGCGTAGCTGATAAACTGCTCGTCAATTTTCAATTGAACATCGCCGACCTTGGCTCGATAGCCATCAAAGGTCATGTCGAATTGCCTAGCAACGCAGAGGTTAAAACCATCAAATTTCTGTATAAACGATAGCCACCCATTTTCTTCAAGGTCACTGCGGGCATTGTCGAACATCAACAAAGTCTGGCTACCATTTGGTTCATCCCTCACGACTGGAGCCATGGTGCGATCACATGGTAAGGGTTTGGGTTGAATACACTAATGCACAGGAGGGGAAATGTCCGGTGTAACAACAATGAACGATCAAAGGGGAATCATTAATGTGCGCATGCGAGGGTGGTGGAATTATTCACCGCCATGCATAATAGTAATGGAAAAGTACAACCGCCAATTCGATCAATCATAACATAGCTCAAAACCATATCATTCGTTCAACCAAAGAATTAAATGGTGGATGATATATCAATGCGCCATTATAATATTTCAAACCATGAACATTCAACGTGAAACCCATCACCAAGTGTTATCCACGCGCTTTTTGCACAAATGTTTAATCAATGTTTTTAAAACCATTGTGCCAAATTCCATTCATAAAACTTACAAGCCATGAGCCACAAAAAGATTATTATAAGGATCATATCGCATATATAAAACAAAAATAAATAATGACCCCTATGCAATTCAATGAATCGAGTATAAACCCATATGCTCAATGCCTCATAAGTTTAATAAAATCAAGTTGCGCAATCAAAGTAAGAATAGGTAAATAGGCATAGTTCGAAAATCCTTTCAGCCACAAGTGGCATTCAAAATATCAATAAAAAGATCATGACAGTTCAAATAACGATGGAAGAGTTTTCACGCTTACAGTCGTGAAAACTAAATGGAGACCGATTCGCAAGTGTCGCAAGAAATGAAAATATCGTCTATTTGCAAAATGCGACGACAATTTGAAGTTCAGAAGACATAGGTGTAGGCAGCTTATAGGGCAATAGAAAAAATTGAATTGGCTGCCAACAATGGAGACACACTGGGAGAAGCAGTTATCTTTGTCAAAAGAAACAAATTTAGATTAGGACAACAAAGAAAATTTCTACTCAAAAACAAAAACCAGAAAATCGTACTAACATCATCATTTACCATCTTTTCCAACGATGTTTTAAAAGATGAAACCTAATGACAGTCTTAAGATCAGCAAGTCACGATATTAATGATAAAATCTTCAATACTGTTGGCATGGCCACTGCTGCCAGCAGGCGTCCATAGACTCGACAGGGTTGCCATTTAACCCACTCTGACATCTGTATCCTGTTAAGAAGTTTCGGATCAGAATAAAGGACATTAAAGAGGTTTCTTTTCTTTTTACAAATTTTCATATACCCGACATTGCTTCGCTACCAGCGGGCCTGTTCAGTACCCTGACGAAGTTGTCTTGGTGCCATGCTTGCATTTACCCGCTACCAGCAGACCTGTTCATCATCCCGGCGGGTTTACAAACACTTCCCACAGCTCTTATTCATATTTTATTTTGTTTTTCTTTTGTAGATATATAGCTGAGTGGGGTGACGCTGAAAATTTTAATAATTTAACATATTTTTCAGACCTCATCAGAATTTTTAGTACTGTCCTTTATTCATTTCCAGAGATGTTTTATTGCTAAAACAATTTCTATGACAGGGAGATGTCTTTTGAGTCATTCCTTTACGGAAAAGGGATAGCGTAAAAAGATAATAGATGATCATGACAAACTTTGCTCAGAGATTGAAATCAGTAAACTTCTTTCAAACACCAAAATTTTCCAACATAGATATCAAATATATCACTGATGTTTGTACAAACTTTCAGAAGTTATTTCAGCGAAGAAAATTTTCTATGGTCTTTGTCTGAATGGCTCAGTATACTGGTATGTGTATTGTTCAAAAAACACAAACTGATCAATTCAAGTCAAAATCAAAGCAAACAGAAAGCAAAGGAAAAGAAAACAAAAATGAAATTATGTACATAATATACAAGGGTAGTTATCAAGCAAAGTATCTTTTCAGGGCTTGGCCATTCACTGGATAGGTGTCAAGCTGCCCTTCAAGATTCTGCAATCGAAAGGAACTAGGACCCAACTTTTCAGCAATTAGAAATGGCCCAAGCCATAATTTTTGAAACTTGGTGTTCTCACCCTTTCCTTCGTGTGGTTTGTCCCACTTTAAGACGAGATCGCCTACTTCAAAATTCCTATCAGAAGCAGAATTAGAATCGAACCAGCCTTTAATCAATTGTTGATGTTGATCTAACTTACGCTTAGCCTGGGCTCTTACTTCTTCTAGCTTCATCAAAGCATTAATGCGGCTTTCTAAAGGGGGACAATATTCTTCTTGGACTTTTTGTGACAACTGAAGCGATGGAAGAATAATGTGAGGTGGCAGAATAGCTTCTCTGCCATAAACGAGAAAAAAGGGGGAGTTCCATATAGCGGCTTTGGGTGTTACCCTATCAACCCATTGTGCGTTCAACAGTGCATTGTGCCAATTCTTGTGATTTGCAGCCACAGTTCTCTTGATAATTTTGATTAAGTTCTTGTTTGTTGATTCTGCTAAGCCATTGCCCTGGGGGTAGTAACTAGCATAATACTTCAGCTTAATTCCTTTCTCCAAAGCGAACTCACTCATCTCAAGAGAATAAAAGTATGAAGCGTTATCAAAGACTATACAATCAGGGATACCGAAACGGGTGATAATATTCGAGTTTAGAAAAGCTATCACCTGACTTGTGTTAATAGTTCTTAGCACAACAGCTTCAGACCATCGTGTAAAGTAGTCTGTGGCTGTCACAATATACTTGTGTTGTTGTGAGGACGGAGGGTTGATAGGACCTATGATATCAAGGCCCCATTGCTGGAAAGGTGAATCTACTGAAACGGGTTGCAAGGGAAAGGCTGGTTTTGCAACTGCCCTGATGCTTTCTGACAGATGATACATTTATGACACAAGGCATGGGTGTCCTTAAAAAGTGTGGGCCAGTAATAACCGGCTCTCAAAACTTTATGAGCAGTGGTATCTCCACCAAAGTGACCACCAACTTCTCCTGCATGCAACTCGAGCAAGACTTTTTCTGCTTCGTCTTTTTCGAGGCAGCGCATCGGTATGCCGTCAAAGTTCTGACGAAACAGTATACCGTTAACTAGATGAAAGGAGGCAGATTTTAGTCTCAACGCTCTTCTTTTGGCAGGGTCAAGGTGACGAGGTGTTGATCCGTGTTCAAGACAGAATCTAATATCATCGTACCAGGGACTAACGAGGTTTTTCGCACAACAAATTAAACTTTGATCGCATTGTTCTGGGTTTGACGTATCACTATCTTCTTGCGTTTAGTTTTTGAATCAACTACCAATTTACACAACCCTTGGCCTCTTACGATATGAGCTGGGGTGATCTCTAAGTCATACTCCTGCAAGGAGGTGACCCAGTTGGCTCTCTTCTCTCCTAACTCCTTCTGCACTAACAAGTTCCTCACGGCAGGGTAGGGAACAATGACTTTCGTCCTTGACTTCAAAAGATATGACTGGAAGTGTTTAACTTCTTTGAAAACAGCGTAGGCTTGCCGATCGACCGCTGGGTAGTTAAGTTCAGCACCTTTGAAAGCAGAGCTCATAAAGGCAATGGGTACTTCATTGTTCTCAGAATTCTTCTAAGTTAGGATTGTGGCATAGGAACGATCAGAGGAAAAAGTATAGAGTGTAAAATCATGAGAGAAGTCAGGGCTCATGAGAGATGGAGCGTCTATTATGGCCTTTTTTATAGCATTGAAAGCTTGGTTTTCTATGGGTCCCCAGTGATATTGGGTGTCTTTCTTAATCAAGTTTTGCAGAGGCCTGACCATTTCGGAGAAACTGGGGACAAATCTTCTCACGAAATTAATCTGGCCTAGGAAAGACTGCATGGATTTTTTGGAGGTAGGCGGAGGAAGTTTAGCGATGACTCGAGTCCTCTCAGGGTCAATAATCATCCCATCACTAGACACAATGAATCCTAGTAATTTACCCTGTTCTACTGCAAAGATGGACTTTTTAGGGTTCAAGGAGATGTCGTATTTACGACATCGTAGCAGAACGGCTCGTAAGTGAGCTAGATGATCGTCTTTGTTTTTAGAATAAATGGTTACATCATTTAAGTAAACTACTACGAAGTGATTGATTAAGCCTCTAAAAGCAATGTCCATTGCTCTTTGAAAGGTAGCTCCAGCATTAATCAATCCAAAGGTCATTTTGCGATAAGCATAAGTGCCCCACGGGGTACGGAAGGTAGTTTTTAGTTGGTCTGGCGGAGACATTAGAACTTGGTTGTATCCAAAGAAACCATCCAGCAAAGATAGCCTCTCGGAACTAGATACCTGTTGTAGGATCTGTTCCATGGGTGGGACAGGATAATTATCTTTTTCAGATGCTCTATTGAGGTTTCGAAAATCGACACAAAGTCAGATTTCCCCATTTTTCTTCCGCACTGGGACAAGGTTGGACACCCATTGAGTGTGCCTAACAGGAAAAATTATTTTAGCACTTAGGAGCTTATTCAATTCTTTTTGAACGGTCGGCTCTAGTTTAGGGTGCATTTTCCTCAGTTTCTGTTGGAAGGGTAAGGTTTGGGGCTTCATCAGGATGACATGCTGTATGATATTAGGATCGAACGTTTTAAGATCATTGTAAGTCCATGCAAAGACATCCTTAAATTCTTTAAACAATTTAACAAAAGAATCTTTTTCTTGTTTAGAACATCCCAAGCCTAGATTGATACACTGAGGATTTTCACTAGTCCCTAAATTGACTTTTTCATAAGACAAAGAGGAACTATTGGTTTTACTTTTTAAATTTATCTTCAAAATCATAAAACTTCTCTAATCTAACTATGGATTTGGGTATGAAATTTACCATGTCCGATAGAGCTTCAGGAGATTTCGGATCAGGTATTACCGTAAAGTCGTGCAAATTGTCGTTGTGTGTGCGTTCATCTATCACCGAGCCTTGAAAGGTTTCTTCCATATGCAAAAAGTTAATGATCTGTTGATCATCGTCAAATACTCTCCAGTTCGTAATATTGTCAGGAACAGATGGTCAAAACAATAGCTCCACGGAGAATGCATTTGGAGATAAGCCTTCTGCAGGGAGAAGTTTAGAGGCTACATTAGCTAGTAGATCTGCTTCAGTATTATTTAGCCTAGGAATGGAATTTATATTGAAACAGAAAATTTATTCATTAAACTCCATACCTGAGCCTGGTAACTTTTGAGATGTGGGGAAAGACAGTGTATGGAATCTCTTACCTGTCTGACCACTATTTCAGAGTCGCCAAATACAATCAAGTTTTGAATGTCCATATCCAAAGCTTTTCTGAGACCTTGCAGTAAATCCTCATATTCTGCGGTATTGTTAGTACATTCAAATTCTAGTCTACAAGCCACTAATGTCTTATTACCTGCCGGATCGATAATGATGCAGCCTGCACCAGCTCCTTCTTTAGACTTAGAACCGTCGAAATATAGAGACCAAATTTGATTTCCATCAGGCTCATGAGACTGTTGCATAGAAGATGTTGGTTTCACAAATGCTATGATCTCAGATTGTTGTTCGGGATTGATGATAGGTGAGACTTCAGCCATGAAATTTTTGAAGAAAGTATCTATCCCTTGGACTTCGGGTGAATCCACAGGAGGTGTGTATGGTTCATTAGGGTCGTTCAAATCCATGACCGTGAACTTGAGGTAACACTCACAATTCACTCTAATCTTGTTGGGCTTACCATTCTCTGGAAGCCATAAGTGAGACCAGTCTGTTGCGAAGTAACCATGTAGCTGCTCCGACCAGTCCGTGCTCAAAAACAGACCATACACCTCTGGAATATCCATAACAATTATATCAATAACTTGATGAACCTTTGGGTTAGACGATAATCTAATTAATACATTTTTCAGTTCGCCTATAACTTTAACATCTGTTCGATCAAGTTGTATGATTTTTAAGGAAGATGGTTCTACTTCAGCGTTAATCTTTTGCAGACAGACCAAGGCATCACATTGGATGATGCTCCTGAGTCAACCATACAATTATGCACATTTCTGTTGAAAATCTCGAAAGTTAAAAGAAACGGTGGTACATTCTTGTGAGTACTAAGGGTAGTAGTTTGTGGTTTCTTACTTGCAATTTCTAATGCTACTTTATCTACATTATTTAGATTATTTACAGGGGCTATAGGAAGGCTTCCTTTATCTTGAGAATCAGGATTGTTTTTTGTGGAAGTCTTCTGTGAAACTTTGCTTTGCACAACCTTGTTACCATTCGAATTACCATTCTTACCATTCTCTGAAATATTTTGCAACATCTTCTGTAACAAAAATGGAAATTTCAACAACTCATAGATAGAAATGTTAGCCCTTAATTTTTTAAGATCTTCAACAACATCATATTCTAATTTGGGGTTGACATTGCTCTGTTTAGTTTCTGCTGATTTAGAAGGCTTCGAAGGTGAAGTTGTAGTGTTCTCGCTAGAAGGCTTGTTGGTTGTCTTACTCCTAGTGTTATAAGGGTGAACAGTCTCGAAGTTGGCTTGGAAGATGCTGTCCAAGAAATGTCCAAAGATGTTTGGAGAAGACTCTTCTTCTTGAACTGTCTCTGGTTCAACTTCCTCTTGAGGAATATCAGGGGGCATCAAGTTATCTTGGGCTTCTAGAATTGTCTGAAGAGCACATTGCAGACTTTCTAGATTAAGGCCCTTGGTGGTTGGATTAGGTCGGTTGGTAGGAAAAGGTTTTTGGAAAGGAGGTTTGTAGGGTCCTTTACTCGAGGAAGCTTCTTCAGTTGACCTTTTTAAATCTATAACTTGATTAGACAGTTTTTGAACAACTTTAGTTAGGTTTTCCAAATCAGAGTTTTTAGGTTGTGTTTTGCTTTGTGTGGGTCTGGGGAGAATTTCAATCTTCTTTTTGGAAGAAGAACTAGTTTCAATTTCGTTGCTAGAAGAGTCCTTAAGACTAAGTATGTCTTTTTGAATCTGGGTAGCCTCCTCGAAGACTTCTAACAACGTGTCCTTTTTAGATATTTTAACCCAAATAGCTATACTTTGATGTAGAGATTTTGTGTAGTAAGCTATTACAAGACTCTCAGCAGGCATAGAATCTGTAGGGATTCGATTTTTAAGCGTTAAGAATCTTTGATTAAAATCTTTAACTTTTTCTTTCAGGTTCATTTTTAAGCTAGAAAGGTCCATGACCAGGACTTCCAGAGGTTTACCATCTCCGAATTTTTCCAAAAAGCATGACTCAAATATTTCCCAAGACACGATGGTATGGGGTTGTTGGGCAAAGTACCATGTGGATGCATTACCCTCGAAAGTATAAGGGACAAACCTACAGACAACATCTTCATGTTCAACATTACGGAGTCTGATGGCTAACATAAATTTTTTGATATGATCTTCAGCTATCTGTTTTGAATCAGGATCAAACTTGGGAAGCCATTTCTCTGGGTGTTTTGAAGGTAAAGGGTGCTGAGCTCCAGGTACAGCTACAACATCCTGGTCCAACCATGGTCTAGCAGGGTTGTTCTGATTCGCCATAGGGGAATTGGGTGTGGAAGGCTGAGAAGGTGACTTGCCTTCGTCAGAAGAGGAATCTCCTCCAGAAGAGGAAGGGGATGAGGGAGGTGGTGAAGGAGGTATCCTAGATCCTCTAGCAGCAGGATTTGTGTTTGGATCTGTAGGATTCACAATGATATTAATGTCACCTAATTGTTCTCTGATGTCAAAGAAATCCAAAGGTTGACCCCACGGACGGTTTGGTCGCCTTAAACTAGCTAAGGCACTATGTGTTTTGATAAGATATTGACAAACGATCTCTTGGATATCACCACCTGTAGGATTAGGGGTTGCTGGCTCAACTGTGATCTGTGGATCGTCGGTTGAAGTAGTTGTTGTTTGAGGGGGAATAGTATCGTTTGAACGGATTCTAGTCACTATAGGTGTGCGATTAGGTGGTGGAGGAGTCTTGCGACCACCTCGTGCCATTAATTAAGTTCAAGCCCTCCTTCTAGCACCATTTGTTGACGGGCGAAATTGTTCGTCTGTCAATTGAGAGAGTGGAACCGATCTGAGGTTGTCTAATAACCCAAACCGTTTGGAATGAACCACCCTGACGGGTTTAACGGCTCTGTTGGCCGCTCTAAGGTCTTAAGAAAACCAAAGAGAAAACTAATCTAAACTAAGTAATCTATCTAAAACAAATAAAACTAACTAAAACTAACTAAAACAAACTAACTAAAACTAAATACAAGAAACTAAACTAACTAAAACTAAATAAAAACAAACTAATACACTAATCTAATTAAAACAAACTACTAAATTAAACTAAAATTAAATATAAACTACTCTAACTATTATATACAATCTGCTAATTACACTAACTCTAATAATTAACTGACTAACTTCTAATTGAATTACAACTTATTCACAAATATACAATGTCTACAACTTGCAGATTTGAATAAAACCTGTAAAACTCATTTACTTTCTGCCCTAAGACAACTAGAGATATATTTTGATTTTTTATGATTTATGAATAAGAAATAAAACTTACTGAAATTAAACGATCTAATATATTTACTGAAATTAAACAATCTAATATACTAATTCTAACTATAAATCTAACTAAAMTAATATCTAAATTAAACTACTAATAAATATACTAAACAAATGACAAACTRACCTGGAAACGCTCCTAATTTGTCCTGTGTATGATGACTTYRAAGCTGGTCGGAGGAAGGAAACTCRCACYGGTTAATCYAAGAGCTTCTCGTAAACGATAGGCTGTGYTGCTCTTTGAGTTGTTTACARGACAAACAAGACATAAAAAATCATAACAATTTTATGATTTATAWATCTCTGCAATAARGGAAACCTRTTATGCAAAAACTTATACTTAATAATTCAACTTATGAAGAAGGGAAACCTGTCATTCACAAACTGAACTAAGYAATTGCTATGTTTCTTTAAATRCTTGGAAGAAATCAGATATGGATTACAGTGATTAAAATTATATCATTTGCACATGATTAAGATAGCTAAAGTAGTCGTTAACCAAATACAAATTGATATACACAACATGAAACAAAATATTGATATAATGAGAAGCTAAAGCTGTAACAAAACACCAAATTCTGCCTCAGTCTGTATTAAAATCCCATATSCTTGTTCTCCCACGAATGAGGATGTCCATTATTACAAAATTAATAGGTATTTATAAGTCTCTCCACAGGGTAAAACCTCCCTGTGGATAATGTCAAWCTGTTTTACATAATCTGGGAAGATATTCCCAAAATCAACTAAACTAGGAACTAAAATGCAAGTAAAATATCTCAAACATCCTCTAATTGCTTATCAAATCCACTGCAATTTCGAATTCATCTGCAATAGATCAAAATCAATAAGTTAGAAATATATTTTAGTATCAAAACAATAAAAGTCTAATCCTACAGACTTAGCTACAGAATCATCTAATTCTGTAGCTAGTCTAAAATAGCATACAGGATCAAAATAAAAATCAAATCAAATCTCTTTAAAATAATCCAATCTAATTTTCTTTCAATAAACATTAAAAACGAATCACTAATGATTCAAATGATCTTATCATTCAATTTAAACAAAATCAAAAGTGATTCAATAGAAAACAGGGTTAAGAATACTCTGTTTTTCTTTTACCATAAAAACGGGTCAAACAGTAATGAGACTGTTTCATATCCAAATGAAATCAATAATGAGTCATGCCGTATGAGATACGATTTAATCCAATGTAACCATTTCTCACTTGTTATAGCTATAATGATATAACCACAGATTCATATCGTTCAATCAAATGTAAAGATAGATAGACTGTTTCGATTATGTGTAAACGAAATCATATGTCACAGCATCAACTTAACCAATTTCGTGATTGATCCTTACACAGTTGACAGACAGGATCGATAATCATGCTCGCAACCTTAACAGAATCAAACCGATTTCATTAATTGCAAACTCGGCAAAAACAAATCACGACTGAGTTTAATTATAGAAACAAATCGTGGACCTGGATACAGTCGATTTCGTTCTTGGAATCAAATTCAAATAGCATGTTCATTGCAATATGAATCGAATTGATAACATAGTCGAGTAAACCAATGCGAATTAACCGGCTGGGTATAACTGTTATGAATCGAATCTATTCATGATTTGGGTGATTTTGTACAGAACCATATTGAAAACAATCCGAAATGTATTCAAGTTGGTCAAAAGTCATATGGAACATAAAACCGTAACAGTTAACCATTATTGCCAATCATATCGTATACATTATAACCAGAACGAATCAAAATATGATTGTGTTAAAAAATGAAATATGAGAAACAACTTGTGTCTAGAATAGATACAAACAACTTCAATTAACAGCAGAGCATTCATTTTAGCTAAATCAAACCAATCAAATCCATACCATGATCCAACAAACCGATGAAAATTCAAACGAAGCTAAACTGGGAAAACGAACTTCCATTTAATCAAAGCATGGCTATGTATAGAATGCATAAAGTGTGACAGAGCAAATCCACGTTGTAAACAGAATCAATCCAAAATCGAATTCAAATTCATTATATAAACAAGTGATAAAACATACCAGTGATGCTGCTCAAATTATGCCAACTTATAATTCACGACCGCTATAGCTGACTCCACATTTTTAAACAAGATGGAACTTGTCGTCCTCTGTTTCTTATCAGTGGCTTGCAATTTAGCCTTTTGGTTGGTAAGCCGTGCAACTTGGTCTTCCAAAGAGTGAATTCTTGACTGTAGCATTGGCACATCGAGATAATATCTTTCTAACCACGAGCTTCACTGATCACAGGGTGGCACCGTAGATTTCGACAGAGCAGGAGAGGGTTTAGATGAATGACCGGGGGTTTCACAAGGCAGCTTAATGCTTGGGTAGTTAGGGTCGTTTTGTAGGCAAGGGGGTAGGTTCGACACAAAGTCATATGAGGGTTCGGCACACAGACCTTCCGAATAGGGGTATTCGCTAGCCAAGAAACGCTCCACTTCCGAGTCGGAGTCTTCACTTAATATGATAGGGTCAGGGTTGACCGGAGGTTTTGGCTTGTTCCTCGCCATTCGAGAAATTAAACGGGCATTCTTTTCGCCTCTGGTTTTTGCAGTAGGTTTGGCTTTAGGATTCTTGCCCACAGGCTTAACAGTCTCGACATCCTTGGTCATAGAGTGGTGTAGGTTGATAGATGAGTGGGGCAAGGGTTTAGGTAAAAGGATTTTGTAGGGTACCGGGGGTACAACCTTGTCCTCGGTCACCACAAGTCTATCAACCTGTGGAGGATTCGAATCTTCGAAATCATTCCAAGTAAGAAAATCATTCCAACAGTCTCCGTCTAACCCCAAATGATAGACAACAATAATTTTAATCAACCCATAATGAAAAAGGCTACTATTAGCCTGGTTCCTTTTGTATTTCTTAGACATCTTGAACAGGCTTCTATGAAGATAATATGGCATATTGAGCTGATAACCCATGAAAACCATAAGCAAACGAAGGTGGTGTAAGAAAACAAACCCATATCGACCCTCGCAGGTGATAAACTGTTTGATTATCATCAGCAAATCATGCCAACGTTGTTTCATCATGGTCATGGGCAAACCTCTGTCACAGGAGATAACCTTACGCGATTGGAAGAGTAGGATCCAAGGGACCTCTTCAACTTTGCAATTCTTGGACCATCATTGTCCAGCGACAGGCAAACCCGTAGCGTAGCTGATAAATTGCTCGTCAATTTGCAATTGAACATCGTCGACCTTGGCTCGACAACCATCAAAGGTCATGGCGAATTGCCTAGCAATGCAGAGGTTAAAACCGTCAAATTTCTGTATAAACGGTAGCCACCCATTTTCTTCAAGGTCACTGCGGGCACTGTCGAACATCAAGAAAGTCTGGCTACCATTTGGTTCAGCCCTCACGACTGGAGCCATGGTGCGATCACATGGTAAGGATTTGGGTTGAATACACTAACTCACAGGAGGGGAAATGTCCGGTGTAACAGCAATGAACGATCAAAGGGGAATCATTAATGTGCGCATGCGAGGGTGGTGGAATTATTCACCGCCATGCATAATAGTAATGGTAAAGTACAACCGCCAATTTGATCAATAATAACATAGCTCAAAACCATAGCATTTGTTCAACCAAAGAATTAAACGGTGGATGATATATCAATGCACCATTATAATATTTCAAACCATGAACATTCAACGTGAAACCCATCACCAAGTGTTATCCACGCGCTTATTGCACAAATGTTTAATCAATGTTTTTAAAACCATTGTGCCAAATGCCATTCATAAAACTTACAAGCCATGAGCCACAAAAAGATTATTATAAGGATCATATCGCATATATAAAACAAAAATAAATAATGACCCCTATGCAATTCAATGAATCAAGTATAAACCCATATGCTCAATGCCTCATAAGTTTAATAAAATCAAGTTGCGCAATCAAAGTAAGAATAGGCAAATAGGCATAGTTCGAAAATCCTTTTAGCCACAAGTGTCATTCAAAATATCAATAAAAAGATCATGACAGTTCAAATAATGATGGAAGAGTTTTCACGCTTACAGTCGTGAAAACTAAATGGAGACCGATTCGCAAGTGTCGCAAGAAATGAAAATATCGTCTATTTGCAAAATGTGATGACAATTTGAAGTTCAGAAGACATAGGTGTAGGCAGCTTATAGGGCAATAGAAAAAATTGAATTGGCTGCCAACAAGCCTGTCCTTCCATATTTTTCTTTTTCTATGTGGGTTCTAGACTTTATTAGTCCAATAAATCCTTCATCCTCTACATGACATATATTTATTTTGACAGCTACTGATTACTTTACTAAGTGGACTGAGGTTGTCCCTCTTAGAAATGCTCAAGATGAACAAGTAATCTCTTTTCTAGAGTCTAATATTTTTTTCATATTTGGCCTTCCATTATAAATCATTACAGACAATGGTTCAGCCTTCATTTATGCAAAATTGACCTAATTTTTGTCTAAACTAGGTGTCAAGCATTTCACTTCATCTACTTATTATCCTCAAGGAAACGGAAAAGCAGAGTCTATTGATAAAAACCTGGTCAGGATTATAAAGAGAATCATAGAATACAAACCTCGCCAGTGGCACACACTTCTAACTTATTCCCTTTGGGAAGACCATACAACCACCAAAGCAAGTACTGACTTTACTCCCTTTCAGCTCGTATATGGCCAAGAGGATATTCTTCCTATTGAACTAGATCTTTCTTCCTTACGATTGATGCTACAGACTAAAGAATAAAATTATTTTAATGTTTCTCAAAGTATAAATACACTGCTAGCCTTTGTTAAATTTTCACTATGGTTTAACTCAAATATGAGGTTTAATTAATTTTATCATTAGCATGAATTGGACCATAACTACTGCAGAAATACAATATCTAACTACAATAAATCAAGATCACAAGAAGAATAACCATGCAAAAGAACACAAGAAGTATCCTGGGAAGCCCTTCTCAACAAGGGAAGAAAACCCAACCAATCCTTTGTTATATTCTTCAAGTGAAATACCTCCCTCACCATCACCAAACCCAACACACAAGAGGGTGTTTTAATTCTCATAATTTCAGACCACAACTTCTGAAATCATGAGATGACACAATGATAAGTGTGTTTCCTCAATGGGAATTCACCTTTATTTATACAAGACTTATCACATAAAATGATGTGTCTATTGGCACAATAGGTCCGACCTTAATAACTCATAATATAATTAATAATTACAATATTAATTATCTTTTACATTAATTATCTTTCACTTTATGGTGGGGCCGACCTATACCCTTTATATCACAATTAGGGTTACAGGTAAATCTTACTCTTAGAAAATATAGAAAGGGATCTCACACACCCAGTAGTTCTCAGCCACTAGGGGTACGTCCAAGTCAACATATCTCTATCTCACTGTGTCTCACAGGAGAATCATTTGGACACATAGTCACTAGTGCTCAACCACTAGGATCATGCCCACCTATGCTCAACCAAAGGGATGTCCTACTCAACAGATCTCTATCTCACTGAGTCTCACAAGAGAATCATCTGGAGTGCCACATCGTCTCACTCTCACTCAGAGGAGAATGATACACCCATCACATGGGAACCTCCACCCCTCACAGGGGCACACAACGTTCCATCTTCGTCTTAGAGAGAAACGACAAACCCATCTCATGGGCACACCCAAATCATGGGCTCTCTCATAGGCTGACTCACTCATTCTATGTCCTGAAGGATGTCTCATTCAGCTATAATCATCAATAGGAAGAACAAAAAAAATTCCTTAGAAATCTGAAAAGGAGGCAACAAACAGTGAAGAAGTATTTTAACAAACGAGCAAAGAATGTTAAATTTAAGATTGATGACAAAGTATTACTATGGGATTCATCCCATGCTGAGAGAGGGAGACATTCTAAATTCTAAAAGTTATGGCTAGGTCCATTTAAGATCACTTTTATCCTTGAAACAAATTCATATCTTCTTAACGACATGGATGAGCGATTTTTTTCTTACAGTGCCAATGGTTCCCACTTGAAACATTCTGTGGAACCAACCTGAACACCGACTCAATTTTGTGTAAATATAAATACTATATATATTTTTGTCTTACATTTTTTCTGTCACTTTGGTTTATTGAGTTTTATTTTTTGTTGTTTGTTTTGCATGGCCATCAGAAATAAAGTCTGGGACAATTTTTCCATAATGATGTAATTTTGTAAGTATTGTTGATCAATGAAAACAAGATAGACAAAACTAATACGATATAGTCCTTTTGAGACACTGATGAAATATATTTTTTATTTCAATATTGTTGTAGTATAGTTGGTTTCATTTTCTTCCTTGTTTCTGCTATCCCTTTCTTCCCTCCATCCCGAGATTTAAGAGCATATCAGAAGCATTCTCCTTGAAATTTCAAAAAGTGTTATTAGCTATGAATCTTATTGATTGTTATGAATACAGGAAAAATTCCCCTCATACATCTCACTTTCCATAAGTTATTCCCCGAAATCCCATCTCATGTTTCCCTTAAACCATAATTTTCCCCCTGTTGCATAACTATTTTCTGAACAGTTTCAATCACTTACTTCTATCGGTCTATGGAGCCAAGTATTTTGAGTTCTAAATCTGTTGAGAACATATTTCCCTGTGGAGTCACCAGTTTGTTGATGCCTAAAAATAGAGCAACATAAAGTTCCTACCTGCAAATAGGTTGCAATGCATTATTACTTATATATATATATATATATATATATATATATATATATATATATAGATAGATAGATAGATAGATAGATAGATAGATAGATAGATAGATAGATAGATAGATAGATAGATAGATAGAT
>JZKD02S1842158.1:259523-274729 GCA_000966675.3 Picea glauca | reverse complement strand
ATATATATATATATATATATATATATATATATATATATAGATAGATAGATAGATAGATAGATAGATAGATAGATAGATAGATAGATAGATAGATAGATAGATAGATAGATATTAAATAATACTAGATAGGTGGGACCCCTTGATAAAAACAATGATATAAAGTGCTCTTCTTATTTGCGCTCATAATTGCCTTACCAAAAAGATTCACAATTTTGAATAATAAGAGTGGAAATCCTCTTATGTTGCAGACAGACTTTTCTCTTTTCATCACGCTACCTTGATTTTTTTTTTCAAATATATACATCTCTCTTTACTACGCGGTAACTTAATAAGTGCTAGGAGTTCGACTGTCCCTATAGAGCTTCAGTAGACTCCCGTTGATCATTCCTATGAGTTATGTGCATCCTAAATCTTTTAACTGTACAACTCCCCCATCCGTGACATTCTTTACTTCATATGGTCCCAACCAATGCATTCATAATTTACATGGGTGCTGAAGAAATTTACTGTCATACACCAAGACTAGGTCTCCCTCCTTGAAAATTTTCCTTTTTAT
The DNA here is from genome assembly GCA_000966675.3 of Picea glauca. NCBI lineage: Eukaryota > Viridiplantae > Streptophyta > Pinopsida > Pinales > Pinaceae > Picea > Picea glauca. The sequence goes on along the minus strand of JZKD02S1842158.1, from coordinate 274,173 downwards.
ATGTCTTTCATGCCAATATTTGTCCCTTGCTTTTTGTACTTCTTGGTGAAATCCTGTTAGAATCTTATCTTCTTCCATCTCCATCAGATGACTTAGACGTTCTTTGATTGTGCCTCATTCTATCATGTTGGTGATTGTTGCTATGCCCAGAATAGGTACCAAAAATTCTAATGGCACCACTACTTCTTGTCCATACACCAACCTGAACGGTGTCTTCCCTGTCAACTTTTTGCATGTAGTCATGTACACCCATAGTAATGTTGATATCTTCAATTCCCAATCGTCCCTATTGACATTGCGAATTTCTGTCAATGCATTCTCTAGGATCTTATTAAAGGCTTCCATTGTTCCATTTGCTTGAGGGTGATATGGTGCACTCTTTTGATGATATACTTCAAACTCGTCAGACATATCCCTAATAGTATTGTTAATAAAGTGAGTTCCTTGGCCACTCGTCAAAATCCCTGGGCACCCAAATCTAGTGATCACTTGCTCAAACAAGAAGTGTGTTGTTGTCTCTGCACTACAATCCTTGACTGGTTCTTCTTCTATCGATCTTGTTAGATACTCTATCGCAGTAATGATGTACCTTTCTCCTGACCTCTTTGTTGATGGGTTAATTGGTCCTACAAAGTCTACTGCCCATTTTTCCAATATCCGCAAGGTTACTTGTGGTCTTAGGGGCATCTCGTCCCGTCTATTTGGTTTACCAACCCTTTGACATACACCACATCCCTGGTAGTATTCCTTTGCATCTCTGTGAATGATCGGCTAGCACAGTCCAACCCGCAATACCTTCTATGTGGTAGCTTTGCCTGCATAGTGTCCTCGTGTTATTCCCTCATGGGCCTCTGCTAAAATCATAGGTATTTCATGTTCTAGTACACATATTATAAAGATGTTATCTTCACCCATCTTGTATAAGTGTCTTGTAATCAATTGATAGTCTGCAGCTCAGACTACCATATTTTTCTTCTGTGCAGTGTTGAATTCTTGTGGTGCGGTCCCTGTACTCAAGTATTGAATGATGTTAGCAAAATATTCATCAGCTACTTGTACTAAAAATAATTGTGCATTGGGGAAGTTTTCCTCTAAGTTCGTAGGTTCCTCTCCATTAGTGATCCTTGATAGGTGATCAGGTCCTGAATTCAACTTCCATGTTTTGACTATCACTTCAAAGTCAAATTCCTGGAACAATAGTAACCATCTACAAATTATCCCTCCCAACACTGGCTTATTGACTAGGTATTTGAGAGCTGAATGATCTGTAAAAATATTGAAATGTTTTTCCAGTAAGTAATGTCTGAACTTCTGGAGTGCATAGGCCATAGCTAGGCCTTCTCTTTCTGTGGTATTGTAATTCTGCTATGACTCTGACAGTTTTCTTCTAGCAAATGCTATAGGATGGTCCAATTCCCTTGTTCCTAGCCCATTTGTTGGTTTCCTAGTTATCTACTTAGATATTTTTATACTGTCATACCTTGACCCAGGTTCATATTTAACAATATTCCAACAAAAACTCTCTAAAATGATCGCCCCCCCTGGTAAACCAGAAGGCAATGTAGTACACAGGGTGCACTGCGCAGTCTCACCCGAGATAGTTCTATGGGTGGCTGCAATACTTAGGTGCTTGCAACTTGGGAATACGTGGGGATCTAGGGTTATATCTTGCGATATTCATTGATTTAATATAACATCTTAAATAATCAGTCACATTTACTCATGGATGTGAAATATCATATCTAACTAGTTTTTTCATTCATCTATCTAGAAATTAATCATTAAAAACAATGGACATGCATAAAAATCATTCACATAACACAAGTTTACCATGGTTCACCCCCTCCTGGGCTACGTCCACAAAGATTTGTCTCTCAAGCTCTTTTACTATGTCTCAACAATATATCGCGCCACACATGTCTACAGTCTTGGATCTTACAATATTCACAGGCTTCCCGATCCCTATGAGGCCGACTAGATCGCACCAGGCTCCTCAACCTGCAATCTGACCCTCGGGATTGAGTTGCTCGACTCTTCTCTCGCTCGCTAGCTTACAAAATGTTGTCGTTATAGCCTTTCTCCCCTCTCCTTTATGTCTATCCTAGGTACTAATTATACATATTCTTGGCTTATCATCCATTACAATATTTTGAAAAACCCTAACCCTAATGTAGTTAGGTCTCCCTTGCATGCGTGCCTTGCATGCTTCCCTCGCACGTGCATCTTTTCCTTCCAAATTTCTTTTTTCCACTTTGTGCTTTTCTCTCCAAAAATGGCCTTTTCCCCAAAATGGGTCTGCACCGAACACTGTGGTTGATGACATTAAATGAGAAGATACAGGAAGTGATGTGAATTTACTGCACGTCGTTCTTACCCTATCTTGAAGATACTACCTTCACTTTCTCCTCACATTCGTTTTGCTACTATGGTTAGTAGCTCCTCAATTGTGCTCAGTCGTTGGAAGAAAAATAGTTGTTCTCTTAAGCTTTCTGGAATTATTATCACATGTATGTTGGCTCTTATCTCTCCATTCATTATGGTCATCTCTACTCCAGATAAAATTATTATGTTGGCTCTTATAGTTTTCATGCGGAATGTGTTTGTTTTCTGAAGATTTTAATGTGTTTATTGTGGGAATTGTGGTCGTGTAACTCGCATTTTGAATTGGGTTTCTTCCTATTAACATTAAAATGTTTCAAACTAGTAATAACGTTTGACATTTTATTTTGTTTGAACTATGTGGTTGTATATGCCTGGAGTGAAGGTGATATTACTATGATGTGGTGGTTAGAAAATAATTGTGGGTGAAGATGATATTGGTTTCACTCATTTCATATGATTATTTTTTTAGGGTTTCCTTTGCAAAAGAAATATATAGTTGGGTCTTGTGACTATTGTGTAGAACCCTCACCCTAGAGGATGTGCAATCTTATTTTTACCACAGATTGGATGTTGTGGGTGGCTTGTGTGTTTTATCCTGTTGTCTTTTGATGGAAAAGAGTTTGGTTTTTCTTAGACGACAACACATGTTTCAAAACCTACACCTATATGATTTCTCCATGCCTCACTTCCCCTTCCAATACACAGGTGAATGAATAAAATAAATCTATGTTCGAAATTTTGTTGAATTATTTGACCCACGGTCAGTTTCATGATTATTATGTTGTATCCTTACTGCATATCCACACTTTCGAATTCTCATAGACATTTTGTACTATCCTTACCACTGTTTTAAAAGGAGATTGAGCCATGTGTATTATCTTATAGTCACTCTGGAAGTAAATATTTTTTCTTTTCTTGCAGCCATACCTTGAGGCCTGTGCATATTTGTTAGTCCCAGACCTTGTTTTATCATCCGATAATGTGGGCAAGTAAATAATATAAACCCAGTTTCAAAGTTTTTTTTAACTATTCGACCCAACAGCCGGAAAAATAGATGTCCCCAACAAAATCCTGGCTCATTTATTATTGATCTATGAGGTGATTTGAACAATTTTGAGTTTAAAAGGAATGTTATGGAAACAATGTTTACCATAATCGTAGGGGGCTTTGAACCTGGTTTGTTAATAGTTGTTATTGGAGGTTGTGACGTAAATGTTATATAATAGAAAGATGATAGATCTATGTTTCTCTTCCTCTCATGATGTTTGAAATATTTTGTATGATTATGACTAAGTTAAATTGTTTTGTAAACAATCTCCTAGAAAAAGTTACGATAGTTTAAAAAACAAAAAGAGAAATGAAATTCACCAGTCTGATAATCATATAAATCTCCCTTGGGTTTTATATTATGCAATGTAAAAAGATTGTGGCAAGGTTATGGATTTTGTGTGTTAAATTTTAAAAGAGTGTTATGGAACAAACAAAATTTGGGGGAAGTTTTGGAAATAAATTTGCATGGAATACAGTGGATATTCAAATGATTTTGTAGATATTGGCAATGTTGATTTTAAAGTTAATAAATGTTATTTTTTGTAACAGAGCAATATTCATTATTATTCTCATTCATTGTTTCATTTTACACTCATTATACACCCACCACCTTCCCAATAACATTTATCCACCCCCTATTCTGTTATCTTGAATATCATCTTTAAAGTAAAAAGATTAAAGAGGATTGGATAATGATTCTGGGTTGAAAATTGTGACATGAATATATTGTTTTTGGAAGAAAAGAACTATGTATTACTTGAATAGTATTTATTGTTGATTCCCGTCCATGCCACCATTTTTTGTTCATTATAAAACCCCTCATATTCACAATTACCCTATTAGTCCCTGTTCAATTGTAGTTAATTAGTAAATTGGATTTGGTGAAGTTGTGTTAATGGATGGATTGCATATGCTTTTGTTGACAATGATAGAGCCAACATATTGATTTTATTTAGGTAGAGTATTAGTGAATGGATTGTTAAAAGTTTTCATATTATGATTGAAATATTGCTTCAAGATGAGTTTCTTTAGCAGGGGCAGCAATGGAAGAGATGTAAATAGAGGTAGAGGAAAAAATTGGCAAAGAGGCCATAGAAGGCCACGATTCTCAATACATTTTGGCGTTGATCCTCAAGAACTAAATCATCTTTTCCAAGATGGGTTTTTTAATCTGATTGGCCAAGGAATTATGAAACCTAGGCTTGAGAGGCCTCCTTTCAATCCACACCAAAATTTCTCTAGTATCTGTGTCCCCCCTCATGTTTCTATGCAGCCAGAACCACCTGTCAATGATGGCTGGCAAGAGATCATCCATCAACATGTTGCACAACATAATGGTTGGCCTACAGTATCATTGTCATTTCCCTCTCCTCCACCACCATTTAATCCAAATTCCCAAGATAATCACATTGCTTCACCAATGAAGTCTTCACATGCAAGCAAAATGCTCAAAACTACCATGCCCAAACCAGAAATTGATAAAGGGAAAAAAATGGCCAATTCCCCTAACTCTTCCAAAAAATCCTCTGAATCATTTTCCTCTCATCTCCACCTTAAGGAAAATTGCTTCCATGTCATCATTGAAATCCATCCTCAAGGCTCTAATCATCCCAAGTTTGCTACAAAATGAAAGACAATAGAAATATCAAAAGAGAGCAGTAGTGAAAAGAGGCAAACCGCCTCTCATAGAAAATATTGTTTTTAATGTTGTTAATGCTATTTTATTTTGAGGAAAGTTTTTATTGGCATGACAGAATGTTTGGACAATAAACACACATTTAGACAGTTTTGTTTTGGACAACATGCATATGATTCTATTTTTGTATATAGTCATGTTTTATTTTGTTATTAAAATATTTGACTATGAATATGAGGATGGGAGTTACAAGGCGGATATTTGAGTTAAATTTTTGGGGAATTATATTTCATGTTTTGATGATTATTAAAGAAATGAAAATGGGAGTGACAAGGGGTCCCACCTATTTAGTTATTATTTAAATAGACCCTTATTTATATATTATTATTTATTTGTCTCAACTAATTAGTTAAGCTAATTGAGTTTAACAAAAGAAAGGTAGTTGAACTACCATAACTTATTGGGAAAGAATAAAAGCTCAATCAAAATAAGAGACAAGGGAGGAGAGAACAGAAGGAGAACTTATGATATAAGATCTTCTATGTACTTGTCAGATACGTCTTTTCTTCATTCATTCTGAGTTTACTAGAAAGCTTAACCATCTTGATGACAGAAGGGTCTCATTGAAGGCAACATGATTCCAAACTGAATCATATCTTTCAATAGCTTGTTTCTAAAGGTTACGATCTTTCTTTGACGGTCTATGTGTTCTTGTTTGTTTGTGGATTAGATTTCATGACTGATCAAGGATATTTTGCAAATTCAAATGACAACACTTTTATGGCAAGCTGATCTAGATATTTAGCTTCAGTTTCTTTTGTTGTCAGAGTCTTTTTCTATGGTGTCGATCGGAGACTTGTAAATCTGACTTTGGTCCCACCCTCGCAGGGGTTTGTAAAGAGAATTTTTCTTTATATATCAGAATGAAATTAATATAAAAATCAGATTTCTAATTTCAGTTTCACATGTGTATCTTAATGATATTGTTCAAATTTTACTTTTATTCTCGTCCATTTTCCTATACACTTATGTATATCTTTTTTTTCTTTTTTTTGCATAGTAACATATAACATATAAAATCAGCCTTAGTACCGAGTACATATTACATGCAGATTAATATATTATTTTGAATTAAAGGTTATAAACTCTGGGTGGCATTCCCAACTATCTTGCCTTAGCCTGGCAAGATCTAAAAATGATTGAGTAAGGTTCTTCATACCTTTTCTTCAACATTTATGTGGCGACCATACTGGGGAGATATTTTCATATCTCTCTAGTTGATTATATCACGATTGTATTTTATTTTTTTGTTTTGTCTTATTACCATTTGACTTATTTTTTCCATGACAATACATGTTGCAAGACAACCCAATATTGGAGACGATCTTGACGACCAAACCAACATTGCCTTGAATTTATTTAATACTATCTTAGCAACTGCTAATACTTGTGTTGAACTTCACAACACTTGGGAAGTGATTTCCAGGGACATAAACATACGTGAACATTGGGAAGCTAGGCAAAGGCAACCCAGAAATCAGCAGTGACCTACTTTTATGTTTCATGTCCTCTAACTCTCATATTTATCAAATAAGAAGAGGATTGTCCCCTAAAGTTACTCTTATTTCTGAAATAGGGAGGAGAAATTTTGTTTTACAAACACAACAAAGTGCTCTTAGTAGAACCCTATCTAGCTCTTCCAGTTCATCTTTGTATCCCATACCTATCACCTTCAATATGACATCTTCAGGTAGTGGTAGTGGCACCGGAGAGTCCACCTCCTCACAACCCTTTGCTTCATCTGTGATTGGTAGTATCTATAGTCATCAAGTCCCTATTCAATCCAATACCAATCTTGCTAATCTCATTAAGAAATATGGACTTTTTTAATTTGAGGAAGATGCTACAACCACCCTATGGCACGTGTCTTCTCCCTTGAATCTTGCACCAGGAACCCAACCATTACCAAAATTTAAAGATCATTTTCTTAGGTTATCAAGAAATGGTACCATTACCACAAATGAACACCTGGTAGCATTTTCTAATGCTTGTCATAATGTAGGGGCTAACGATAACGATACTTGCATGCGTTTGTTTGTCAATTATCTTGAAGGGAAGTATGCAACAATTTTTTTTGATCTCTTGCCCAAAATCCTTTCAACTTGGGAAGAAATGATTTATTGGTTCAAGTCTACTTATGTACATCCCAAAAGTCCAACTGATCAGTTAAGGAAATACAACAGCATTGCCTATAAGGATGGTGAAACTATCAAATCTTTTAACCTTTGTTTCACTAAGTTATATAATCAAATCCCCGAACTATACGTCCTCAAAATTAAGGTTCTTTCATGCATTATTATAATTCTTTACCTTCGCCTTATTGTCATAGACTCGAAGAAAAGGTTATTGACAATCTCAGTTCCACTCTTCAGACTTCCCTATAATATGAAGAGAAACTAGAAAGAATGGATCTTCCTAAGTGAGACTTGGTCAAGTAAACATATATGCATTTCATTCTACAACTCATGCAAGATATGAACAATAGGATGACATGCTACGAACGAAAAGGATTTCCCTCTTCCTATTCTTTCGGGACTTCTCCTTTAGTGCCTTTTAGAAATACCAATTAAAACACTTTTCAACCAAAGGCCATAATGACTCGCACTTGGTGTAACCTCTGTGAAGAAAATCATGATGAGAATACCTGTGAAGATAAAATAAATGCTAGAGATAAGATCTTTGGAAAAAGGCCTGATACCACGGTCATTTTTTTAGATTTGGCCGAACCAGAGGATGTTATGGTAGTCAATTCCAAGAATAAATATTACACTGCAAAGAGAAAATTTGATCTTCCCCACACTTCTTCTACCCCAAGCTCATCTTCTCAAAGTGATAATATACAAACTGTCAGAACTTCAAGTGATCAAGGAGCATCTTCTCCTCTGCCCTCTTCTAAGTACAATATCCTTAACCAATTGGCTAATACCAAAGTTGATGCTACCCTTTTGGACATGGTTTCCATCCCAAAAAAACAAAATCATCTTAAGGACTTTATGGAAGGTAAGGTTTCCACCATAGCCAATCTTTTTGAAGAGCCGAAGGAAAAGGATTCAACTGTAAATAGGATAGGTGTAAATAACTTTAGAAACTCTGTAAAAAAATACCTTTCTATATTTCAGTAAAAATCATGGATAAACTATCTCATTGTTGCCTAATTGATGGTGGATTTGGTCCAAGTGTGATGTCTAAAGTTATCATGGAAGATCTTGGCTTATCTTGTACCAACGAAAACTTTAGAAGCATGCTCTCTTATAATAATTTACAGCAATCGTCTATAGGTGAAATCAAGGATGTAACACTAGTTTTGTGTGCACATCCCGAGATAAAAACAACTCTCAATATCCAAGTAATTGACATGTCGGTGAGTAACTACTCAGCTATTTTGGGAAGTGACTGGCAAGACTTAACTGGTGGACACCTTTCACTTGGAGGTACACATTTATTTGTCCCTGGAAATGGAAAGAACATTATATTTCTTAGGGAAGGAAGAATTTTACCTTATATAGAGAGTGTTCCCCAACCCAATGTAAATTATCTCGAAGAAGATTTAGGGGTGTACTCTATATTTGATGATGAAGGTGACACTATACTTGAACCAATTTATTTTTATTATGGTATGTGGCACATGTATTTCAATGTCTCATGTTCAAACGAAGGTCCTGGAGCCGACATCATTCTATATTCTCCTATAGGAAAAATTCACAATTTCTCTTGTAGGCTAGAATTTGCTTGTACAAACAATGTTGTTGAGTTTGAGGCCTTGTTGTTGGGAATTGAAAATGTATATAACCTTGGTTGTGGCCACCTTACAATCTTTGGTTATTTTGAACTTGTTTTGAATCTTGTACGGAAAATATATGTACCAAACAATAAGTTACTTAAGCGTTATACCCAATTTGTTTAGACGTTGACTTCAAATCTGTTATCATTTAACATCACTCATGTTAAAACGAAACTTAATTCAATGGCTGATAGATTAGTTGTTTTTGCAACTTCTCCTACTTGACAAATTTTACCTCAAAGACCTAATTGTACGTTCCAATCTATGTACCATCCTCATCTGCCCGATAATGTAGAATCATGGCATGTTTTTCCGAGTGACGAAGGAATTTGAGCTTTCATGCAAAATGAACCTTTTAAGCCCAAGGAAATCATCTTTGTTGAGGATGACAAATTTCCTAAAGGCTTGACTGCTCTCAAAATTTTATTTTCGTCAAGTGATGTAGGCAACAAAGAAACACATAAAGAAGAGGAGTCAAAAAGGAAAGTTGGTGATACCATTTCCTTGAATATTGGGACATTTGAATCTCCAAAGATCATTAAATTAGGTTCCCAATGTTCTGATGAAGAGAAAACGAAATTCACGAAATTACTCCGTGAGTTTCAAGATGTTTTGTCCTGGTCATATGAGGATATTCATGGTTTTGATCCTGCTCTCATACAACATGACATTCCTATCAAGGAAGGGGAAAAAATAGTTAGGCAAAGGAAAAGACCTATTAATATTGTGCTTGAAGCCATTATTAGGAAAGAATTGGAAAAATTGTTGAAAGCTAATATAATATTTCCAGTTAAGTATTCTGAGTGGGTTTCAAATCTGGTCCTTGTTGAGAAAACTACTGGTCAGATCAGATTATGTGTCGATTTCCATGCATTAAATAGGGCAAGTATCAAAGACCATTTTCTGCTTCCTAATATGGAGTTGATTTTATAACAGGTTGCAGGGTCTCAAATGATTTCCTTACTTGATGGATTTTCTGGATATAATCAAATCAAGGTAAAAAGGATTGATAGATATAAAACCACATTTACCACACGTTGGGGCACATTTTCTTATGAATATATGCCATTTCATTTATCTAATGCAGGTGGCACCTTTCAAAGAGTTATGAAGATAGCTTTTGACGATCTAATCGGTAAGATTATCCAAGTTTATATTGATGATTTGATTGTTTATTCTAAAAATCGGTTGGATCATTTCGTTCATCTTAGAAAAGTTCTCATGCACTGCCGAAAATTTGGTGTTTCTTTAAATCCTTCCAAATCTATTTTTGGTGTCACGAAAGGTAAGCTTCTTGGTCACATTATTTCTGATTCAGGGATAAGTATAGATCCTAAGAGGATTAATGCCATTCTAAACCTCATTTCCCCCACCTCCAAGAAAGAAGTTCAAGCTTTCATGGGCATTATTAATTTTGTTCGTAGATTTTTTCCTGATTTTGTTGTCATGGTTAAACCAATCCATAATATTTTGAAGAAAGATAGTTATTTTTCTTGGACAGATGATGTTGAGAATGATTTCTTTAGGATTAAGAAGGCGATTAGTTCTTTGTTTCTAAACAGCATAGGATCAATCTTGGAGGTACAATCAATAAGGACAAACGTCAGTTAAAAAGCTACGAGTTTTCTATCCTTTTGCATTTCATGTGAATCTAAGGAAAAGATTTTGTTAATCTCCCCTACCTTAGTAGGTTCTTCTTGACCTCTCGGTCTAAGGATCGTTCTTAATCTCCCTTTTGAGTTGGAATGACTCCTTTAGTTCCCATTGGAACCCTTAACAAATATAACCACAGGTCCTTCTTAGAAGTTACACGTGTGCAAACAAGCACAAGGCGTGAACCTCCTTCCACATGACCAACCAATGTGACCACTACCTTTTACTGAAAAGATGTGTCAGATTTTGCGACTTCGCAATCCCTATTGTGAGTCCCTCTGACTCCTTCAATCCTCGAACCCCGAAAAGGGATAAAGGGTCTTTATCTCATCCCTTAAACTCTCCTAATGTGACCCTCTACCAAAACCATGTGACCTCAGTCAAATCCCGGGGTCCACCTTTGAACGCATCAGAATTTTGCAACTTAGGGATTCACAAAACAATGCTCCTCTTTTCCCCGAAGTCTGAACTCGTGAATCCTTTGCTGCGGATCGACGGTCCAGATCCTTCTATGACCTGACAGCCTAGATCCCATCAGGATTTCAAGTATTGTGATTTCGCGACTCTTGACTCCAAGTTACAACTTCCTCCACGCTCCCGAATTCTGAAATGACGAAACTCGAACACAAGATCAACAACTCTTGTTGATCCAGATCTAACAATTATTGTCCCTCCTGGACTTGCAAATGTAAAAAGACACTCAACCTTAGCTTCTCCTTGAATCTGCTAGATCCAACAGCCCACAGTGAATCGATAGTTCTCCCTCCGAGAAATTCAACCGTCCATTCAATTCCCCAATGACTCATGGCCAAAGAACTCAACACCAACTCTTTTGAGCTCAAATCTACGAAGTGACTCCAAACCTCGTCCTCCCTTCAAACTTCTTCCAAGTCCCTATCCTTCCTGAGCTTTGTTCTACTGCAAACTCAAGGGTTTAAAAGGATTCTTGCGTGCACTCCTTGCGGAATTCACAATAAGATTTGGTTATTTGGACCTCCAACTCTGCACACTCCTTGCAACAATAGTTCTTCAATATCTCCCCTTTGGTTGGTAAATTCTAATACTTCAACCGGCCTGTGCACACCTTGCACGACTCTTGTGCTATACTTGCACTTTAGCTGGTATGAGAACAATGGTATCTCTTCTGATATTTTTTGAGATAAAACTCAGAACCTTATCAATGCACTCCTTGCAGACTTTCACTGCACTCCTTGCAGGAATTCTCAAGGAAAGAAACAATTGAAACTCATACTCTTCCTCTCACAGACTTCATTCATTCAACATGAAATCACAGATACATACACATCATTGAAACAAATGCATAACAGAGTATATAAGCAAATTGTAAACATACCATTCAATAGATTCAAACAATGATCATAACAACACCATGAGTTTGGATTAAAGCATTCTTATATTAATCTATGTGCTTTTGTACATGGGTTTAATAGCAACAACTATATGCTTACACAACTTCTAAAATCTTTGTTCTTCTCTTCTCTCTTTCTCTACAGCTTACAATCTTACAATGAGAATAATCCTCCAATACAATACATGCAAGGGAGCTTTCTAGAGTTTTCCCTCCTATAGCTCTAACTATCTAATCGAAATTAAATACAACAACTACTCTACATTCATTACATTAAATGTCTATGGCCGGAAGATGAGAGCTACGCTCAAGATCTGTGTTACAATCTCCAAACCATAAAAGAAAAAATATCTTTCTAGATATTACATTAATGTTTCATCTTTTGAAATTCAAAATGTCTTAAAAATGTGTGTTGGTGTGTTTCCAGGTGTCCTCCATTTTGCGATTGCTTTTCTGGATTGCTTACGATGCTCCTGCATCATACTCCCCTGGCTAAAAAATTCATTGACTCTTGTTCATGAGCTCCTGCACCATCTGTCCATGTTTCTGTATATTTGCTTCGCTTTCCCAACTAGCATCTTCAATCGAGTGTCCTTTCCATTTTACCAAGTATTCAAAATATGTCTTTCTCTGGGTCTTCTTGCTAACTCTTTAATCAATGATATTTTCCATCTGTGTCTTTTCAGCTACAGACATATGTTTGACCCACTGAACTTATTTTTGGTTCTCTTCTCCGCCTGCTTCATCTTCTTTGTAAGGATACATATCTGCTACATTGAATATGGTCGATATTCCTACCCCACCTGGCAATTCTATTTCATAAGCATTGGCCTCAAATTTCCTCAAAATATTACACGGCCCTATCTTTTTCATCTTCATCTTATTATATGTTCCCCTTTGGAACCTTTCCTTTCTCAGATGCACTAAAACTAAATATCCCACTTCGAACTGAAGTTATCTTTTGTGTTGATCTGCTCTGTGCTTGTATTCTTGGTTGGAATTCTGCAATTGCTCTTTAATCTTTCTATGGAGCTCCTACATCTCTGCTGCAAAATCCTCTACTTCAGCACTTCTAAACTCACTCTGCTCTAAGTCTCTCAAATCAGATACTCCTCTTGACTGCATTCCATACATTCTCTGAAATGGGATATGTCCTGTGCTCCTATTAGGTGATTCATTATATGCAAATTATACTTGTGGAAGAATCTAATCCCACTGATTATGATGTTAAGCTACTAAAATCCTCAATAAGTCTCCCATACTTCAATTTACTACCTCAGTTTGTCCATCCATCTGAGGGTGATATGTTGTTAAGCCCTAATATTGGCTCCTTACCCCTTAATTGGGGCATATTATATTAGTAATGTTATTTTATTTATGTCGGCTTTAGGCCATTAGTTGTAATTATACCCCTAGTCTCCTATATATACCAAGGAGTCTTTTTCATTTTGAATCATCTTGTACTTGAACATTTAAGTGGGGTAAAGGGAGGTTTCCCCCTCAAAGAGCCTTACTATATGAAATTATCTCTTTTTCAAGGCGTTGAGTACTTTTTTTGAGGTTTTTCTATGCTATACTGATATTTGGTTCTTAACATATGGTATCAGAGCTCAATGTCTTGGTGTTTCGCTGCTACATCTGAGACACCTTGTAATTTGCGCTATAAAATTTTTTCTACAATGTTTCAGAAGGAATGGATTGGAGGATATTTAGTAGACGGATCAAGGTACGTTGGGTTCAAAATTCATCTTCTGAGGCCTTATACTTTCGGAGATACATCCTATACAAGATAGGGTTATGGAATCATCCTGAACTGAGTCATTGTGGAATTTTCGCTATAAAAACTTTTATGTAATGTTTCACACCCTGAACTCTAGAGGATATTTACAAAAATTAGAAAGGTATGTTTGTTAAAACGTTCAGCTTCTGGGTCATCTTAAATTTGTATATACACCCTGTGTAAGATAGGGTATCTGACTAGTCCTATTGACTAGTCTCAAGAAGGTGTTCCTGGTAAAACAATCATAACGTATTCCTAGAGTATCCAAATTGAGTAGGACTAGTTTCATTAGATCATGGATAGTATGTAGTATTTCGGGTGCGAGTTTCAGAATTTTATATCAATTATTTTGTGCGGGGCATGCTATACAAGTGAGATCTACTGGAAAGGACAAAAATCGGAAAGTTGTGGGGAAGTTACCATAAATTCCACTTGGCACATCCAATTTTGATCAGACCTGTGGCATTGCAGAGATGAAATATCAGAGAACTGCATAAAATAAAGTTTCATACCCAAAAGGGCCAAAATTTTGGAGATACAACAAAAGAAATATTATCTAGCAGAACCGCCTCAAAATCAAGGTTCAAAAGTGATACTTGGCCAACATGCCACCAAAAAAGGGAACTTCTACACCAAATAAGACTCCAGAAAATCCTACTTGGTCTATTGATGAAGGTGAAGAAATGCATAGGGACATAAATGAACTACAAAAGAAGATATATTCAATGGAAGCTAAGTTGGATACTAAGATGGGTTCAATGGAAGCTAAGTTGGATACTAAGATGGATGGTTTAAAAGGGGAGATCATGGAAGTATTGAAAAAATTTGTAACAGAGAAGACACCTGAAAGTGAAAATGCATCCCATGACATTCATGATGAGGACACAAGGAAGGTGAATCAAGAATGGAGAAACTCCAACTTTGGTTTGAAGACCAACC
>JZKD02S1842158.1:203285-243446 GCA_000966675.3 Picea glauca | reverse complement strand
GTTAAAGGTAGAACAGTTGGGGGGGTCCGAATGGGGGTGTCCAAAAAGACTTGTCCACCATAGATATGGGCACAAACATCTGAGCCATTGATACATGAGCAGTGCATAAATGTGAGAGAGAAAGTGTATGCGCCCAGAGAACTTAGGATAAGTGCATATCGTGGGTTTTCCCAAGCTTTCACATGTTTTTATGACCAAGGGACTAGAAAACCAACCTTTTAAGCATCCAAGACAAGGTCCAACATTGATCATCGAGTTGGTCTTATTGAAATAAAGAAAACTACCCTATGTCCTAACCTAATTTCCTATGACAATTAGCCCAGATTAAACTATTGGACTAAGAACTTACTCTATCCTAGGGATATCTGACCAAGATTAGACATTCTGGCTAGATTTATTCACTAACTAACCTAGATCATTTGGCTAAGATTAAATAGTTTAGCCAAGATTATTCACTATTCCTATCAACATCAATTAAAAGAACTTGGCCGTGCTTGAAAGGTATGGACCAAGACACTACTATTACATGGGGCTCTATTGAAATTCTTTTATGCCCTCTTTTTTTCTTTTCTTTCTTTTTCTTTCTTTTCTCAAATTATTTGCAAAATGAAAAATCATTTGACAAACAAAAACACTAAAGAGATAACATTTCAGTCACCAGTTGATCCTATAAATTATAGGGTTGTAATGGCGGCTCCACCTGGGGATGGTACTCTCCTTGTGAAGTGCCAAGAATCCTGATTCCTGATGTTCTGAAACTTTCTCCATAGCCACCTTTGTTGCTTGATTGGTTTTATTTCAAAAAATTGGAAGACAATGGTCAGTGGATTAGGGCCTTCTCTCCGGGCTTCAACCATCTGACCAAAGTTATTCACTCAGAAATTCGCAAGAAAAATGAAAATGGTTTGTACAATGGTAGTGTGACTTCAGGTCCCTATTGAGGCGATGAATAATGCTTCAACATTCTGCCATTTATAGGTCCTCCTGGAAGATCTGTCCCATCACTGTTGTTGAGCAAGAAAGTGTTATTCCCTCTGAATGCTTCAATCATGTATGGTCCCTTCCACAGACTATCGAATTTTCCATGCTTTCCCTTGTCTTCATTTCGAGATTCCCATCTCAGCACCAAATCTCCTAGTTCGAAATCATCCTCCTTGGTTCTTTTGTCAAAAATATTCTTAATGCTTTCTTGGACTACCTGAGTCTTGTTGTATACTTCTTCCCTGGACTACTACAAATGGATCATCTGGTTGATCCTTCTTTGGGAGTCGTTTGGCTCGGCTTGCATGTCTTGCAGCAATTTCATGACAGGAACTCCTAAGGAAGTGGGAAAGAATGCTTCTATGCCATAGACCAGCTGATATGGTGACATACTGATTGACCTTTTGGTGGTCAGTCTGTCAGCCCATAGTGTGAAAACCAACTTGTTATGCCATGACTTTTTGTTTTCTTGCAAAGTTTTCTTGATAATGTTTACTAGGGTTTTATTTGATGATTCCGCTAGTCCATTTCCTTGAGGGTAGTAAGCTATGGAATGTCCCAAACCAATATGATACTAGTTGCAAAAATCTATGAGTTTCTTAGATCGAAAAGAAGCTGCATTTTTAATTATAATCTTTCTAGGACATCCAAAATGGGACAAGATATTATTTTCATGAAATGTAATAATGACAGAATTGGTAGCTTGCCTGCTTGGTACTGCTTCGATCCATTTTGTAAAATAATCCATGGCAGTAAGAATCCACTTGTGCTTCCGAAGAGGGAGGATGTATTTCTTCGATGAAGTCTAATCCCCATTGCTGGAAAGGGGCTTCAATGGAGATTGGTTTCAGGGGTAGAGGAAGAAGTTTCCTTTTTCCTTCGAACAGATGACACTTATGACACGAAGTCACTTTATGGTGCACATCAACGAATAGAGTTAGCCAATAGAATCCAGCTCTGAGGATTTTGTTGGCTGTGGCCTTCCAGCTCAGATGACCACCACAGTATCTTGCATGAAAATCCTGCAGTACTTTGTCATATTCATCCTTCAATAGGAAATTTAACAAAATACCTCCAGGATCTTTCCAATACAGATTGCCTTCTAGAATGCAAAATTTTAATGCTTTCAATTTCAAAAACCTAGCTTTAGTTTTGGTCAGACCAGGGGGAGCTTGTAAATTATGCAAAACATATATCAGGTCTGCGTACCATGGAGAGTTGAGAAATACCTCTCTCACACTTAGAGTCACCTGCTCACCTTGTTCATCTACTGCAGCTAAGAAATTAATGTCAAGAGCATGAAAATTTGATTCAGCCATTAACTTTGCTAGACCTTGACCCTTAATCAGTTTAGCAGGCTTAATCTCTATGTCATATTCTAGAATGATAGCAATCCATTTTCCTCTCCGACCGTCCGGATTGTCCTGGGTTAAAATGTATTTTACTACCGCATTCGGAACATATGCAATGGTGTGGGAATGGAGAATGTATACTCTAAAATATTTTATGGCTTTCACCAAGGCAAAAGCTTGTTTCTCCATTATTTTATAATTCAAAGCAATGTCTCTTAAAGCTTTACTGAAAAAGGCTATGGGCTATTCATACCCTTCGTTGTTTTTCTATAGTAATACTGCTGCAATTGTATGTTCAGAGGCGAAAGAAAAAAGACAAAAATCTTTGGTGAAGTTAGGACTGATCAAGACTGGAGCTTGCATGAGTGCGCGTTTGACTTGTTCGAAAGACTACTTGGACTTAGTGTCCCATTTTATTTTTGTGTCCTTTTTTAACATGTTTGTGATGTTTCTGAGAAGCTCAGCCGGGTTGGGTATGAATCTTCACAGAAAGTTTATTTTTTCGATAAAAGATTGTAACTCTTTGATATTTCTTGGTCGTTCTAATTTCTGAATGGCCTCGATTCTGCTGGGGTCTATTTTAATTCCATCCTTAGAGATTATGTGCCCTATCATTTTACCTTCTTCTAATCTAAAAAGGCTCTTCTTAGGATTCAAAGAAATCCCAAATTTCTTGCATTTCTCAAAAACTCGTCTGAGATGTCGTAAGTGCTCATCATCAGATTGGGAAAACACAGTTACGTTGTCCAGATAGATGACAATAAATTTGTCGAGTTCTTCCACAAAAGTGATGTCCATCACTCTCTAGAAAGTGACCCTAGCGTTCATCAACCCGAAAGGCATTTTCACATACATGAAAGTGCCCCATGGTGTTGTGAAAGAGGTTTTCTCTTGGTCATCTGGGTGAACAAGGACCTAATTATAACCTGAGAACCCATCCAGTAAAGAGATTCGACTGGATCCGACTACCCTTTGTAATATGTGGTCCATTTTCGGCAATGGGTAATTGTCCTTCAGAGAGACTTTATTCAGATTTCGAAAATCGATGCAAAGCCTGATTTCTCTGGATTTCTTTCGTGTTGGGACCAAATTTGAAACCCCTTTGGAAAATTGTAACGGGACTATGATTTTAGCATCATACATTTTTTTGATTTCTTTTTCTATCAGGGGAAGTAGCTTGGGATTGATTCTCCTAAGTTTCTGTCTGAAAAGTTTTTGATCTTTTTTTATTGGAATCCTATGTTGTATGATGTTGGTGTCATAAGCTTTCAAGTCCTCGTAACCCCAGGCAAATATGTTTGAATATTCCTTGAGAAGCTCAATGTATTAGAGCTTCTTCTCAGGGGGTAATGATTTGGAAAGTTTCACCATCTTGGGTTTCTCTTCTGTCCCTATATTACAATCTTCTACTTCTTGACCATTGGCTTCGATTTTTTGGTTTTTTAGCTACATCATTAAAATCAAATAGGTCTTCTAAAGGAACTAAACCCCTAGGTAAAACATTACTCTTTAGATGCAAAACATCAGCATCTATCTCATCCTCACCTAACTCTCCTGAATCTATCTTATTTACACTATCATTTCCAAAATCAACTCTTTTTACATTTTCATCTTCATTCTCTAAGTCTATGTTTGTACACTCGAAATCATTTTTACATTGTAAGAAATCTTCAATTTGATCATCATTACCAAATACCTGCCAGTATCTGATGTTGTCTGGAACATTTGGTCTGCACTTCATCTCTACCGTGTATGGGTGAGTGGAACGAAAAGGTATCTTGCATGTGGCTGCTGACGTAGCTAACCCATCCGCTAAGATATTATGTCCCCTAGGCATCACCTGCAAATCAACTTCAATGAAACATTTAAGGGCGTCCAGAACAACATTCCTATAAGCTCTAAGACAGGGATGTTTTGCTGCATACTCACCTTTAATTTGCTTGATTATTAACTCAAAATCACCTCTTACCATAATTTGTTTGGCACCAGCTTTCTTTAGAAGTTTCAGACCGAGCATCAAGGCTTCATACTCGACAATATTGTTAGTGCATTGAAAATTTAATTTGTAAGAATGGTTTTCCGAATACTTGGATCTGTGGTTGTGAAAACAAATGCCTGCTTCAGCTCCTTCTTCGCTTACAGCCCCATCAAAGTCCATGCTCTAGAAATCTGTTGGCAATTCTTCAATTATAGAATTTATCTTTCTTTCCGCATCGGTGATTTCTTGGCCTTCGTCCGGACCATATGTATTTTATTCCAGCTGAGTGATTTGTTCTCCCGTATCTCCATCATTATATAGGATAAAGGAATCTAGGTCAGAATGTGCAGAGTACATAGGATAGTTATGTGGTTTTTCTTGGCTGCTAACCATGTATTTCATCAGTGTTTCGCTGTATAGTCTTCTTTGCTGCCCAAACACTGGGACAGTGGCATACGACATATCCAACTGCAAAGTACCTTTCAACTTGGCCCCCCAAGACCAGGATAGAAACATACCATATTTCAGGGGAATGTCCGCAACCACAACATCCATGACCATGCTTTTTGCAGAAATCTGAACCAGGGTGATACACAGATCCTTGATCAAACCGATACATCTAACTTTACTGGAGTCAAAAGAGTGTAAGTCCTTGTAAGGTCTAGTAACCACAAGTCCCAATTTTTCCATCACTGCTTTAGGCATCAGATTATGGGAAGCACCTGAATCTAACATAGCATTATGTAGAATCAGGTTGTGTATATT
Organism: Picea glauca; assembly: GCA_000966675.3. Classification (NCBI taxonomy): domain Eukaryota; kingdom Viridiplantae; phylum Streptophyta; class Pinopsida; order Pinales; family Pinaceae; genus Picea; species Picea glauca. Next base: position 238,370 of record JZKD02S1842158.1, on the reverse strand, counting down.
AAGGTTGATGTAAAAAGGAGCGACAACACCATTTTCGGTCTGACCATCCACTTCAGGTCTGAACAGGAGTTCAAGTTGATCATCTGTAAGGTTCACAGTATCTGAATGATTCGTTGATCCAATAGTTAAGGCCTTTGTACCTATAGGTTCAATGGTCAACACTTTAATCACCTGTGAACTGTAAGCGTCTTTGCTCATCAACTCGGAAAGGGGAATGGGAATTTTTACTTTGGCTAATTCCCCTTTGAGGCTGAAAGGGGTAGGTGCTCTGCTTTGGCTCAACAATTCTGATTTGTCCACCACAATCTTCTGGCCAGAAGTATTTGGTGGGTTAGTTGATGAAACCTCAGTCTACGATGATCTTTTCAGAATAGTAAGGTTTCTTTTTGCTGGAACTTCAGCATTTCCTTTCTCAGGGCTCTTCTTGGCAGAAGGTTTAGGGGATTTTTGGGTTTCGACTCTCTTCTTCATTTCAGTCATCTTTTTTGGAGAACTTCCGTCTATCTTTTTACTTCGCAGGTTGTACTATCGATGTACCTCCAAAATAGAATTTTCAAATGCATGTTGTTCGGCATCTTCAGCTTCTTCGCTCACCTTGGTCTGAGAAAGAAGAAAAATCTCTTGTTCCTCCTGGTTAAGGAAAGTAGCTTCATTATCATGAATGCCCATGAGGTTTATGTGAGTATCCTCCAGTTCTTCAATTACTTCTTCTCCTTCATTGGCATAATTTTCTTGTAGGGGCGGTCTAATTTGTTGATCAGGACCTCTCTGTTCCCTTTGATCCCTAAGATCTCTCTGCCTGATTTAAGGAGGGTTTCTTCTGAAGTTAGGATTCCGAATTTGAGGAGCTGGTGGGTTTTCTCTAGGAGGGTTTCTTTTGGATAGAGTAAGTCTCTCCATCATTCTTTCCATTGCTCTAGTCAAGGAATCCAATTTAGAATCGAAAGTCGATGTGGAAGGTTCCTCTTTGATTGTGACTCTCCTCTCTATCCTCTATCGTGCCCTTTTTGCCAACAGGTTGGAATCCACACTTATTGCACTTTTCTGCATGTCCTCTAGGGTGGTGGAGTTTCTTTCCCTTAATTGATAGGACATATCAGCGTCAAAACCATTAGGGAATTTTATCAATGCCAAACCTTGTGGATGTTTAATATCGACTGGAATTGCATTGTACAGGTTATTGAAATGGGTGCAGTAATCTTGTACTATCTCACCTTGATTTCTTCTGATGTTTTCGTATTCTGACAAGATTTGGAGAGGGTTTTTCTTTACCTCCCATCTGTCTAGAAAAATTCTTTGAAATTTGGTAAGGTCAAGCACTGAAACAATCTCATTTGAACGTCATCCTCATCTACTTCCTGCAGGTCAAAATAATCATTCATTTTATCAACGTGTTGCTGGGCGCTCAAGGGTCATGTTCCATCGAACTATGGAAGTCTCATTTGATAGTCTTGGGGCATAGCATGAAGGGGTGAGGCCAACACCAAGGGAGCATATCTGGCTGCCATGATTGGTGGAGGAGGCAAGACGACAACCTGGATGATAGGTGAGGTGGTGACAAAAGACGAGGATGAGGAGGGGCTAGCTGGCACAGAGTGAGTGGTTTGAGGTTTAGCAGTGGGGGATAGAACTTCAGGAGTCTGGGGTTGCAAGACGGTTGGGTCCAACACGGTTTCAGCCACAAAGCTATCAGATTTCATTCTAAATGGGCTTTGTTCGAAAAGGATGTCAAAGTCAATATCTTGAAGGGAAAAAGGCTCCTCTGGAAGAGAATGGGACTTCTGAAGGGGATTATGACTTACTGAACCTTCAACAATGGTCTTTTTCCTGAGTAACTGTTCTAGGTTATCAGTTGCTATCGCAGGTTCTGGATCTGGGTGAGATCTAGTATAAGATCTTTTGAAAGCCATATTTCTTTTTGATTTATATATATATACTTTTTAGTTTTACGAATTCGAAAATAATATGTACAGGTTTTTAACAACCTCTAAACATTACTTCTTTCTCAAATTTGCAATATTTCAGAAGGAAACTTTTTCTTCCAAGGAAAATAAGACGTGAGGTTAAAATGTGTTCAGTTCTTCCCCAGTATGGTCGCCACTATGTTAACTCTCTGTAAATTTCCTAGAGGTTGTCAGAAAAGAAGAAATCTACGGGAGGTAACATTATCCAACCACTTCGAAGCTAGGATCTAGCCCTACCATATTCAGAGAGGGATCTCTCTGTATGATTTAGATATGTTTTAAATTTAAAATATTAGGCTAGGTAAATAAAATATGTTGGTTTTGTTTGTTGTATTTTTCGTTGGGTTGGCTGAGAGAGCTTTACACATCCATTGGGCTATGGGGTCTGTATCATGAAATGGAATCTAACGAGAAAACAAAGAAACCTTTCACAGGGAAAGATAATGTAATCGCTGGATTCTTTTAGGATCATAAATGAGGAAAAGCAGAAAAGGAGAGAATGTCAATTACAACAAAGAAGCAATTAAGAATTTCTTTATCGTAAAATCAGAAGATGAAACACTTAAATATTTTAAAGTCAGAAATAGGGTATACAAAGATAAATCCTGCAACATTTGTTACTTTCAAAGATTAGATTTAGAAAACAGTGTGATAACTAAGAGAAAATAACATTTAACTTAGAAAGGAAAACATCACCAGTGAATACACGCATGAATCTTGTGAAAATGCCTCTTTGTATTAATGGAAGATCTCTTGAAAAAAATATTACAATCTGATAACTTGCAGGGCATAAGGATCAACCCTCAATACTCCAAAAAGTGAAGTATTTATAACCCAAAATACAAATGATCCTGTCATTAAAGATCAAGACATGGTAAATCTATTTTTATCCTAACTAAATTAACAAATTACAAAAATCTAGGAAACTGTTTGATGATGTGTCAAACTTCATGTTGTTTTCTGGGTGAACTGTTGGTGAGGTCTCTGCATGACCTCGTCTGACTGGATAGCTGACTGGGTTGTGATAGCTCATCGATTACTCGATCAGGTTGCAAATCTCTTCCCATTGACGATGACTGGGAACACTGACTTTGAGTAACCTTCGATAGACTCCATCCATCTCTGTGTACTTGGAAAAGGTAGGCTTGATGATGAAGATGTACCAGATCTCATGCTATATGCTAATGTCCAATTGTAGTGCATCTAGGAATGCCTTGCCAGTGATGCTGCCTTGAATTCCTACAAATTTCGAACTATCCTTAGCCACTTCTGCTAGTCTCTTTTTGTAATCGGGGAGAGTCATCAATTTGTCATTTATCACCTTCAAACCAGGAAGACCCTTCTTCTGTAGAGCCTCAATATTGCTGAAAAACCTTTGCACCCCTTGGTCCATAGCCTGAACCTTTTCTTCTAGTTGTAGCATCAATCCTCTCTTGGTCAGGACTCTCTTGACCTCAAGGATGGTCTCTGTTCTATCCTCAATTCTCAGATCTTCCAGCTCCTCTCTGGTTTTAGAATTTAGGAATTTAATGATTTTATTATCCTCTGTGGGCATCTCTCCCAGTTCTGATCTAATCTTCTCGATGGCTTGTTTACTTCTTTGTACCAATTCATTTTTCTCAAACATAATCTGTATCATTGGACATATTTCATTCATAGACTTGGTGATGTCTGTCCAGACACTTTCTTTGACTTCGGCCAGTGTTTTGCCTGCCACTGTTTGTTTCTGGAGCTATTGTAACTCTTGTTTGAGCTGATCTAACATCTATTTTTCTTTGGAGTAACTGGTTTGGTAAGAATATTTGAGTTCCTGGAGGTTCTCAATCTCCTTTTTAAGCCTGCTAATCTCTACTTCCTGCAGATTCATCTCTTCCATAGACTTAGCCAGTTCAACAGTATTTTCCAAAGACGTTAGTGGGTTTGCCGATGCAATTTCTGCTAGTGACATCGTGCTCACTCCTGAGAGTGGAACTACACTCAATGGGATGGCCTCCATGGGTTTCGACTGTTCTTTCTCTTTCACTAGCTTCTCCATTTCAACTTCCATTTCTTTCAATTGTGCATTCTGCTCCATGATCAACTTAAGCATCTCATCTTTTTCTCCTTCTGTCTCCGCTATTTCCTTTGCCTATGAGTCTAATGTTGGTGGAAAATTCAATTATTTCCTCAAAGATGCTATGTCATCATTTTTCTTCTTGATCATCTCATCGAATTCTTTCACATTCGAGGGATCATACCCGATCTTGAGGACCAGTTCCTCCAATGTCTTAATCCTGTTATCCTTGGCAAAGGATGATATTTTCTCCAACTTCAACTGCATATGGACGTTATTCAGAGACACTTCTAACCTGGAGGTAGTAGTGGAAGCATGCACCAACGTGGAGAAAACCATTTCTCCAATCTGCCTGTGTAGATCCATTTGATCAGCTGGATGCACGTCCTTAGTCTGGAATTCAAAAGTTTCCCTTTTCTAATCTGTGATTAACTTTGGGTCTGGCACCTGTGCTTGGAGAAATTCCATGTGCATTCTTCCTTTCTCAGTGTTAAATGTCGATAGCAGCTTGTGTTGTGCAGTCGAAGTCTGCTTCTAGAACTGGGCATATGTGCTGCTAGTTAGAGTCTGATTCTTTTTCTTGATCAAATCATATTTTTCAAAGATACTCATCTTTGGTCCTGTCTTGCCTGGCTAGTTGATTGGTGGAGTATCTGTAGGCTTCTTTGGTAACGCGAAGGTTATGATCTGCTTGCTTCTTGTACTGAGGAGTGACCTATCAACCTCCATCATTGTAGTGGATGGAATCACCTTTTCTCCAGCCGAGTCAGGAGCCAGACTGGCTTTTGGCCTCTTGGTATGCAGTCGAAATTCTTCTGATGATACTTCAGTGACAGGAGGTGATAGATCCTACCTAGGCCTTTTCTCCTTTGGAGCCTATGGTGTAGTTGGTTGTGATATAGTGACCGGGAGGTCCTGTTGTTCTATCTCAACCAAATTATTTGGCTCCCATTCTGTCTGGTTTGCAAATTTTTCTACCTCAGGCCTAGATACGTGAACATACGGGATATTCTTGTTTTTTTATCCTCATCTCTGAAATTATCCCGCACAGATCATAGTGCCATGTGAAACTGGCAAAGAATTTCATTTCCCTTAGAAGTCTATCTTCTTCCTCCCAAACGCCTCAACTGTTGCAAATGAAATACCCAATCTGCCCTTTTATTCTGAGCTATTGCTTCTTCTTCAAAGACACAAAATGTATATCATCTGATTTTATCATCTGCCTTATGTATTCCAGGGCAAAAATTCTGACAGGTAAGTACTTGGGTAGTTTATATGGGGCTAACTCGCACCCATAGACTCTAATTTCAGTGTGATTTTGATACAGGTAGAAATCACCAGTCTTTGTATGATCTGAGAGATGTAGGATCCTCTGAACTTCTTCATTAATTTTGGGTTCAGGTCTGTCGCTAAGCATGCTCACCACTGGGTGGTAAAACTGCTCGATGAACTGCTTGAAACTAAATTCCATGGAGTTATGTCTGAGCAGAGAAGTCCATGTTGTTACTTCCTGGGGTCTACCATCTTCGTCCATCTTCTGCATAGAAAAAGAAAATTTGTCCGCTTGGAAGAAAATGAACAGGTATGCTAGTATTGAAGAATATTGGAACATGCCTTCTGTGGAAAAATTTATGAACTGATCGTGAATGTTGTCCGCCAGGAATGTGCTAAAGTCGAACTATGTAGTGGGTTTCTCATCAGTGGAGAAGATAGACAGAAATCCCAAAATGGGTTCATCTACCCATTGATCTGAAAAATAACCAAGCAAGGCGTAGAGTGACGTGATGATCTGGTTTCCTTTTATTGAGAATAGGGAGGAAGGATAGGGGGGGTTTGTAGTGGGGAGCTGAGTGGATTGTGGAAGAAAAAGCTCAAAAATCTGATCTCTTTAAGGAAAATACATTTTCTAGTATATCTCTATGATGATTTCGAGGTTAAAAGGTGAGACGGAGTCAGCTCAGGATATTTGCATCAATTGATCGATGGTTTCTGGCGTGATGAGGAAAATAAATTCCCTGGATGAGGATACAATGGCTCTTTTTTCAAGGATATAGTGGGCTTGGCACTTGAGGGTGAACTCTGGGAAGTGGTGAATCTGGGGGAGAAGATACAAGGGTAGGTTGGACTCCCAGAGTCCAATTTCGTCACTCTGGTCCAAGAAAACTTCTTTAAGCCATGCCTGTAGGTCTAAGAAGTCGAAATCGCATTTTTTGTCTGCAATTAAGTAGTCTTTTCCGGCCAAAGGAATCCTATCGAGGTCGAAAGGAGGCGAGAGAAACGGATTCTCCTCACCTTCTGTTCGTTTTGACTTTGGTGCCATTACTGTAACAATAGCTGCAAATAAAACAAAAGTTAGCGGGGATGAATGTAGATGTGGGTGACTGACTGTAATGGAGAGGAAAATGGGGTAAATTCTCTGGTGCGATGAGTGGGTAAATGGTGAAGGAATGAAGTGGTGAGGGTAGTTTTGAGTAAATGGGTATCCGTTGGGCGCGGGAGACAGGTCAGCTGGTTAATGGATAATTTATCCAGTAATAAATGGCCAACATGTCATTTATAATGTGAGATGGCAGGTGATAGCAACTGAGGCATACGGATGAGTAACCTGGTGGTTATCGATTGGGGGAAAATATCATGGAGAAAGACTTGCCACGGGTGAATGAGGGGAGAGGACTGACGAAGTTACGGGATGTGACTCTTATGGAAAGGTGGATAATGATGTCACGAGGTGACGAGGTATGTCAGACAGTAAAAGACTGTGGGATTTGGGACTAGTAGATTCATGCCATGTATAGATAAGGGGGGCGCCAGAGTAAAATTCCATTCCGGACCCCCCCCCACCGTTAAAGGTAGATCAGTCATGGGGGGTCCGAAAAATACCTTGATCCATCAATCTGCGTGCTTTCCTTTCGACCGCAAATATATGCGCAATCTTTAACACACATTCCAGACCCCCCCCCCCCTCCATTAAAGGCAAAATGGACGGGGGGGTCCAGAATTCAATATAGACCATATATCTAGGCATCGAAACTTGGGCCATCCAGATGCACGCACGCATTATCTCCGATTCCGGACACCCCCCCAATCGTTAAAGGTAGAACGGTTAGGGGGGTCCGAAAAGACTTGTCCACCATAGATCTGGGCACGAACATCTGAGTGTTGATACATGAGCAGTTCATAAATGTGAGCGCGAAAGTGTATGCGCCCAAAGAACTTAGGATAAGTGCATATCGTGGGTTTTCCCAAGATTTCACATGTTATTATGACCAAGGGATTATAAAACCAACCTTTCAAGCATCCAAGACAAGGTCCAACATTGATCATCGATCTGGTATTATTGAAATAAATCAAACTACCCTATGTCCTAACCTAATTTCCTATGACAATTAGCCCAGATTAAACTATTGGACTAAGAACTTACTCTATCCTGGGGCTATTTGACCAAGATTAGAGAGTCTGGCCAGATTTATTCACTAACTAACCTAGATCATTTGGCTAAGATTAAACAGTTTAGCCAAGCTTATTCACTATTCCTATCAACATCAATTAAAAGAACTTGGCCATGCTTGAAAGGTATGGACCAAGACACTGTTATTACATGGGGCTCTATTGAAATTCTTTTATGCCCTCTTTTTTTCTTTTCTTTCTTTTATTTTTCTTTTTCTTTTTATTTCTTTTTCTTTTTCTTTTTCTTTCTTTTCTCAAATTATTTGCAAAATGAAAAATCATTTGACAAACAAAAACACCAAAGAGATAACATTTCAGTCACTAGTTGATCCTATAAATTATAGGGTTGTAACACCAGCTTCATTCTCTCTGTTGGATTCACTGACGTCTCCAGCATTAACTATCCATCTATGTGTTGTCTCCATAGCATCTAATCGAGCATGAAGTTCTCTCATTTCCCTTTCCATAGCTGGATCGGGCATTGGTCTTTCTTGATGTCTTCTGGGCGGCATTGTTGTAATTTACTCTCTGCTACAGAAATTTAAAATATGAAGCTCTGATACCACCTGATGGTGTGTATCAAAGTATTTTCTTTATCTACTCCCTGCTACATAAATTTAAAATATGGAGCTCTGATACCACCTGACACAATACCCCTACCTCAATAGTTTCTACTTGACCTCACGGTCTAAGGATCGTTCTTAATCCCCGCTTTGAGTCAGAATGACTCCTTTAGTTCCTATTGGAACCCTTAACAAATATAACCATAGGTCCTTCTTATAAGTTACGCATGTGTGAACAAGCACAAGGCATGAACCTCCTTCCACGTGACCAACCAATGTGACCACTACCTTTTATCGAAAGAATGTTTAGAGTTTCGTGACTTTGTGATCCCTGTTGTGAGTCCCTCTGACTCCTTCAATCCCTAAACCCCAAAAAGGGATAACAGGTCTTTAGCTCCTCCCTTAAACTCTCATGATGCGACCCTCTGCCACAACCATATGACCTCGGTCAAATCTTGGGTTCCACCTCCGAATGCGTCAAAATTTCACAACTTAGAGATTCATGACACAACTCTCCTCTTTTCCCCGAAGTTCAAACTCGTGACTCCTTTGCTATGGATCGATGATCTAGATCCTTCTATGATCTGATAGTCTAGATCCCATCAGGATTTCATGTATCATGATTTCATGACTCTTGACTCCAAGTTACAACTTCCTCCATGCTCCTGAATTCCAAAATGACAAAACTTGAACACGATATCAACGACTCTTTTGATCCAGATCTAACGTCTATTCTCCCTCCTGGACTTGCGAATGCCAAAAGACACTCAGCCTTAACTTCTCCTTGAATATGCTAGATCTAACAGCCCACGACGATGAATCGATAGTTCTCCCTCCGAGAAACTTCAACCGTCCTTTCAATTCCCCAATGACTCCTGGCCAAAGAACTCAACACCAACTCTTCTAAGCTCAAATCTATGAAGTGACTCCAAACCTCGTCCTCCCTTTGAACTTCTTCCAAGTCCTTATCCTTCTTGATCTTTGTTCTGCTGTGAAATCAAGGGTTTAAAAGGATTCTTGAATGCACTCCTTGCAGCATTCACAATAACCTTTGGTTATTTGGACCTCCAACTCTGCGCACTCCTTGCAACCGTAGTTCTTCAATATCTCCCCTTTGGTTGGTAAAGTATAAGACTTCAACTAGCCTGTGCACACCTTGCATGGCTCTTGTGCTATACTTGCACTTCAGCTGGTATGAGAACAACGATATCTCCTGAGCTTTTATGAGATAAAACTCAGAACCTCGTCAACGCACTCCTTGCGTACTTTCACTGCACTCCTTGCAAGAATTCTTAGGGAAAGAAACAATTGAAACTCATACTCTTCCTCTCACAAACTTCATTCATTCAACACAAAATCATAGATACATACAGAACATTGAAATAAATGCATAACAGAGTATATAAGCAAACTGTAAACATACCATTCAATAGATGAAAACAGTGATTATAGAAACACCATGAAATTGGATTAAAGAGTTCTTATATTAATCCAAGTGATTCTGTACATGGGTTCAATAGAAACAACTATCTGCTTATACAACTTCTAAAATATCTATTCTTCTTTGCTCTCTTGCTCTACAGCTTACAATCTTACAATGAGAATAATCCTTCAATACAATACATGCGAGGGAGATTTCTAGAGTTTTCCCTCCTACATCTCTAACTATATAATCGAAATTAAAGACAACAAATGCTCTACATTCATTACATTAAATGTCTATGGCTGACATATGAGAGCTACGCTCAAGATTTGCGTTACAATATCCAAACCATAAAAGCAAAAATATCTTTCTAGATATTACATTAATGTTTCATCTTTTGAAATTCAAAATGTCTTCAAAATGTGCATTGGTGCATTTCCAGTTGTCCTTCGTTTTGTGCTTGCTTTGCTGGCTTGCTTACGATGCTCCTGCATGAGTCTTGTTTTGTTTTAGTTTTGGGTTCCTGAACTAGGGATATTTGTTTATGTCTGCATTTACGAATTTATCCACAACAAAAATGGTGACCATATTGGGGATCAAACCTAGAATGTTTTTTTAGTTTCGGGTTCCCGAACTAGGTAGATTTGTTTATGTCTACATTTATGAATTTATCCACAAAATCCCTTTAGGCATAAACTAAGGTAGGTAAACCCACTCGTGTTTCCTACCATTTAGAAGGAGGTGAGAAAATCACTTGATTCCCAAATCATTATTCTCCTCAGATTTTCTGAATGGATGGAAAATCCGATTCTAGTCAGAAAGAAAAGTGGAGAGATAAGGCTTTATGTGGATTTCAAAAATCTGAATAAATGCTCACTAAAGGATAATTACCCTATGCTAAAGATGGAGCAAATACTTTGTATAGTAGTGGGATAAAATGGGATCTCCATTATGGGTGATTTCTTAGGCTATAACCAGGTAGCAATGCATCTTGATGACAAGGAAAAGATAACCTTCACAACCCCATGGGGGGCCTTCATGTATGATAAGATGACCTTTGGCTTGATAAATTCAAGAGACACATTCCAAAAAGCTATGGATATATCCTTTGTCAGAGAGAAAGATAGATTCAATTTCATATATCTTGATGACATGATTGTCTTCTCTAAGACATATGAGGATCACATCAAGCATTTGAGGCATACCTTTGAGAAGTGCAGAAAATTTGACATGTCATTGAACCCAAAAAAGTCTTATTTTTCCATGAAAAAGGGGAAGATCCTAGGCGATATTGCATCAAATGAAGGTGTGAAGATATATCCTGAAAGAGTGGAGGAAATTAAATTGATTTCCCTTCCTAGAAAAAAAAGAGATACAATCCTTCCTAGGTAGGATTAATTTCATGAGGAGATTTTTGCCAAATTGTTTTGAGATGGTAAGGCATATAACTAACATGTTGAAGAAGGATCAGGAAGTAAGCTCGACTACTAAAGATAAATATTCTTTCTAGCAAATCAAAGAAGCCTTGGGAGAATCACCATTGCTAGTTAGCCCAAACTATGACAAAGAGTTCCTTGTTTTCTCTTTTTTTTTAGAACATACTATAGTTGATGTACTGCTACGGAAAAATTAAGAAAACAAAGAGGAACCCATAGCCTTTTTCAACAGATATTAAATAGATGTTGAGCTAAGGTACAACAACCCAAATAAAAAACCATATGCCATGTTCAAGGAATTCAAAGCCTTTAGAGATTATATATTACACTCAAAAACAGTTTCATTTGTACCTTCCAGTGCAATAAAGGATATTCTTACTCAACTTGACAGTAAAGGGAGAAGGGGTAAATGGATTGCCAAACTCCAAGAATATTATTTGGAAATCAAACCCACTAAGTTGATAAAGGGACAAGGATTGGCTAAATCAAATTGTGGGGCTCTTGATTTAAATTCTCTATCAACAAAAATCATTACAGTGGAACAAGGAGAAGATGAAACACAAGAACCATCTTGGAAGGTAAGTCCTAAGTTTTCTTAATCTTATTGGTATAAGGATGTCATTTTATACCTGCAAAATTTAAGTTTCTCGTAAGCATGGGACAAATCTAAAGCAAGATAAATCAAACTCAATGATGTCAAGTATTATATCTTGGAAGAGAATTTGTTTTGGAAAGATCCAGTAGAAATACTTCTAAATTTCCTTACTGAAGAAGAAACTAAGGGCATTATCAATGAGTTTCACAAAGGGATATGTGCAGGTCACCATGCTTGGAGAGCCACTGCATATAATATCCTCAGAGTTGGTTATTGTTGGCCCTCATTGTTTTCTGACGTATATTTCATGGTTAGAGCCTATGTAGAATTTCAAATGTTTGCAAGAAAGTAGAAGTTGCATCCTCTTCGACTCAGACCTGTCAAAGAAGATACACCCTTCCAACAATGGGAATTAGATTTCATTGGTGAAATAAATCCAAATTGAAGTGGGAAACACAAATGTCTTTTGATAGCCATAGATTACTTCACCAAATGGGTAAAGGTGATCCCCACCTGAGAAGCAACTCATACAATTATTATTAAGTTCCTTGAAGAGAATATTTTGGAAAGATTTGGATGTCCTAGAAATATCATAACTGAAAATGCCCAAGACTTCAAATATTATAAGCTCATGCATTTTTGTCAAGGCTATAACATACATCTTGGATAATCCACTACCTATTACCCATAAGGAAATGGCTTGGTTGAGTCATCTAACAAGAACCTCATTAAGATCATCAAGAAAATGTTGTCTCAAAACAAGAAAGCATGGGATTCTCATTTAAAATATGCAGCATGGGCAGACAAAGTAAGCATCAAGTGGTCTAATAGAACTTCTCCTTTTCAACTGGTGTATGTGCTAGAATCCATTTTTCCCATCCAGATCAATCTTCCTATGATGGATTTGTTGCAAAATAAAGAGATAGAGTTAGATGATATGCAGAGGAGAATAAGCCAACTGATTGAAGTCCAGTGGGTAAGAGACCAAATATAATCAAAGTCCCAAGTTCACTAGAAGAGAATGAAAGAAATGTTTTACAAGAAGACCAAGGAAAGGAGATTCATGGAAAGAGACCTATTCTTAAAGTGGAACACCAGAAGAGATGCAAAGGGAAAACATGATAAATTCAACAATCTATGGCTTGGACCCTTCCAGATTGTTGCAGCACTGGATAACAACACATATGAATTGGTACATCTAGATGGAGAGATATTTGGGGCTCCTATAAATGGGAGGTTCCTCAAGCACTTCTTGCATTACTTAATGATGCAAAATTTTCTACCCAGTACATAAATAAATCTTTTTCCATTATTGTTTATGTAATTTCAATTTTACTTCATTCACCATTTGTTACGCAAGAAATAGTTAGAGTTCTAACACTATAAGTTGTTGAGCAATTTTGTTCACCGATCAGATTGGTTTTTCAGGTGCTCCAGGGGCCTTTAGTTCAATGTAGACTCCATAGCCCAAAACGAGAAGGAACTTGGTCTAGATTTTGTTCGGTATGTGTTATATTCTTTGCACAACTAGATTTAGTGTTTGCTATGTTGCGTTGGGCGTGTGAGGGGGGTTTGAGGGGGGGGCACTAGGCCTCCCCTCAGGGGTTGTAGGTGGTAAATATCCCCCTTACATGAGGGTTCGGAGGCATCGCCCCTAGAAAAAAAATTCCTCGTGAAACGTGTCTCCTTTTTGCCTCAATTTTTGGGTCGCCTCGATTTTCATGTTCATTATTGGGCGATTTTTTGGCATATGTTTTTTCACCGGTGATTTTCTATTTTCGGTTAAGGAATTATGGTTGTTGACCGTCATTGGATTAGGGTTTTGGATGTTGCTAGCTCCTATATGTATATTGTATAGTAAACAATGTATAATGTGAATGAATATAGAATATGTTGGTTTTCCCGGTTTGGTTTTCCAGGGGGAAAATATCTATGTAATGTGTGTATTTACCATTGTATATTTTATGTTCTTTTACTAAAAATCTATTTGAGGTAAATAATTGTACAAGTTTGAATCTACATTTGGTATCAAAGAAATTATTCGCTTCAGGGGGACGACTTTGTGGTCAAGGGTTTGGCTCGGGACTATGATAATCCTTGTTATAGTGGGAGATATGAGGTATTGATTCTTAAGGTGAAGAGAAATGGCATGCAATTCCAAAATGGAGATCAATAAGTTTAATGGGAAAAGTTTTGAGCTATCGAAGTTCAATATGAAAGACTTGTTGGTGCACCAAGATTAGTGGATCACGGTAGATCCAGGTACTGCACCTACAGGAACTTCAACAGATGACTGGAAAATGTTGGATCAAAAGGAGAAGAGCACAATCCGACTATGTCTCTCACATTCAGTATTATTGAATGTGTCAGAGGAAGCTACAACCAAGGATGTATGGGATAAGTTGGGGAAGTTGTATCAGTCTAAGTCCCTAGTAAATAAACTATTCCTGAGAAAGAAGTTGTATAAACTGAGGATGAGAGATGGAGACTCAGTGGCAGAGAATTTGAACACCTTCAATACTGTGGTAAGTCAGTTAGTATCTATTGAGATTAAAATTTCAGATGAAGATAAGTGTATCAGTTTACCAATACCAGACTCGTGGGATAGTCTAGTTGTGGCCATAGGTAGTAATACAACTGCCTTGAATTTTGATGAAGTGGTCTCATCCTTGTTGTCGGAGTAGATGAGATGGAAGGAAAGAGCACATATGCACTATTTGCAAGAGGACACTCCCAAGAAAGAAATATATCTAATTCCTAAAGTGGGATATCTAAGTCTAAGTGTAGATCTAAATCTCTTGGAAAGTTTGTAAATGTATATTGGAGATGTGGAAAAGAAGGGCACTATAAGAAGCAATGTAGATCCAAAGTTGAGAAAAAGAAGGGATCTGAAGAAGCTCCTTCTATAGAAGAAAATACCTCCAAGGAAGAAGGAGGGGATGTGTACTTAGCTTCTTCAAGCACACATGAATATCATGAGGCATGGTTGGTTGACTCAGGTGCATCCTTTCATATGACTCCCCATAGGGACTGGTTCTATGAATATGAAAGGTATGATGGAGGTAATTTTTTCCTAGGTGATGACTCAACAGCCAGAATCACAGGATGAGGAAAAGTCAAGTTGAGTCTCATAGATGGAAGGATTAGAACACTACATGGTGTTCTGTACATCCCAGGATTGGCCAGAAATTTGATTTATGTAAGAAAAATGGTCGATGCAGGGGTAAAAATAATATTTGAAAAGGAAACCTACAGGATGATTCGAGGAGCAATCGTGTTGCTGAAGGGAGTTCGATTTGGAACTTTGTATAAGCTACAAGGAAGAATTATTAGTGTTGGGTGTAATAGTTCCATTGTTCCTGATATTGGAGTTGAAGAAGAAAGAACTCCTAGAGTCTACATTTATTAAAGGGCTAGTATGCCCAAGAAATGTAATGTTTTGATCATTATTAATGATAAACACATCGCAGGATGCTAGACGGACAAGGACTAGAGTTATAGGGGGCTATGATTCCACAAGAGAGGGGGCTTGAGGGGCTAAATGTTTATTCCTATGTTAATTACATTTTTTCCAAGGGAGGGGATCGGTTATGTAAGCTTCTTGGGGAAGGCTAGGAGGTTCTTGATTTCCCCACGAAAATACTTAAACTCATCCCTAGTCTGATTGTGGGGTTGTTCATTGGCTCATCCGCTCCTTCACTTCTGCATTTCGTACCATTATTTCCCTCACACACTCTCATGAACTCACCTACCCATTCATTGAACCATCCTCATCCGTGCCTTGGCTTGGGAAAGGGAACCGAATTGCTGAATATTAGCCACAATATTGTTGCCTATAGTGGTCACTGGTGTGATCCAGCCATGACTTGAGGCCTGCATGTCTGAGATACGTTAGCTTGTGTCCAACATTTTTCACAGCTGGGAGTCCTGATATTTTCAGCATTGAGATTTTGGACCAGTTGCACTGGAGACCTAAATAAGGAGAAGGGTTTCTTGAGGGACTACGTGGCAGTGAAGGGTGGAGGTTTGTTCTCTTGGGTGGTGCAAGCTAGGTAGAAGAGATTTGGGTACTTGGATTGTTGTGGGTGTTGGGAAGCATGTGAGAGATTGAGTGTTGACTAGTTTGGGAAGTCAAGTACACTCTGGAACCATCCTTGTGGATTCATATCCCTGGCTCGGGGGTGACACTGTTGTTGATATTTAGAGTAGTGGTGTCTATGGTTGGGTGGAATGTCCTTGGTCTGCAGCGAGTTTGTGTCATCTTTTATAAAGATAAGTGCTCTCTATTTTGGTATTATTTACCTATATATGAATGTATTTCTACTGTGTATTTAATTATCGTTTAATGGAATCTTTAGAATATGCATGCTTGTTGGTTATTGTTGTGCATGTTGTTAAATCTTTTCTTTATGCATCCTTATATTTGAAAAAGGTATCGATAAAAGAAAGAAGTCCAAGGGTGTGCTTGTAGGTAGCATACCTCGGCCTGTGGTTGGCTGGGGATGTTACAGATTGGTATCAGAGATTCTGGTTGAAACACCAAGCCTGGATGGGTCAGGTATGTTTGTCAGATTCTCATGGTCAAGATCGAACTCTGACCGTGAATTTGAAAAGCTTAGGAGGAATGACATTGCAAAATCTACGCAGGAGTTAGATCATCAGAGACCCGTTGTAAGGGGTTCGAACGATCATGACTGTCCCCTTCGAATTCAAGAGCGATCGCCACTGTAGGATCATGAGATATCTGGGATCATTGGATTGGAGGACAGGTGAACAGGGGTCATCCGATGAAAAGGAAGAAAGGTTTAAGGTCACAACCGTTGGATCCCAGTGGAGAGAGAGATCAACGGCCAACAAGAATTGTGGGGAACCAAGTTGCATGGGAGTTAATTTCCCAAGGCAGTCCCGCAACCCAAACCATGGTTTCACCAAGGGGTCACATGTCAGCATCAAGAGAATTGCAGGGAAAAAAGTGGGTTACTCCAAACTGCCGATGCACGCCCCCGCAAACGGAAAGGAAGTAAGTGATGTGACATGTTAGTGCTCGGACATCGAAACTTCGTATAGCCGAAGTAGCTAGGAACTGTCGATCTGTAGGAGGACACACGTCAACTGATCATGTGCTCCGGATAAAATTCTTCGAGAAAGAGTGAGCAAGGAGGAGGTTTGAATTTTGAGACTTCCGAAACCCGAAGACTCGAAAGGATCTCATCCATTGATCTGCCGAGAGCCACGTGTCACCAGATCCAGGGATTTGGATAAAAGCCAGTGGGGCCAGATAAGTTTTGAAGTTTGAGATTTTCGAAGCTCGGAGTCCCGAAGAAATTGTAGTCACCAATCCGTGAGAGATATGTGTTAGTAGATCACGAACTTCGGATAAAAACATTTCAAAAAAATGGTTGAGGTTTGAGATTTCCGAAGTCTGGATTCTTGAAGTAAAACATAGTCGTCAGATTAAGGAGGACACGTGGTGAAAATATGTGGACTCCGAGTGAAGACCCAAAGCGAATCTTAGTCATCCGATCTAGGAGGACACATTGCGACAGATTGGCCAGTTCAGGAATTCGGAGTTTGGGAGGATTGGAAGAGTGCTAGTATGAAAACTCCCGAAGTCCCAAAGCCCGAAGAGTCGAAGTGATGGGGCATGATGATATCACCTAGAGGTGATGTGGACCCTGGAATTCCCAAAGTCACGTGGCTTGTGGACGTCACTTGGGATGACATGGACACATGGGATGTGTGACACATGTCAGTACGTTTTGAGCATTTGGAGTGTTGAAAAGTCAGTTAGAACGTGACACGTGGCACCCGCCTGATTGGGCCACTTGTTCACTTCCAGTATTTTTCCACGTGGTGACAGATCATGCATTCCGGATACTGGGCACTCCAGATGGGAAAGATGTGACAAGTTCTGTTGGGTTGAAAACTACTGAAGGCCCAAATGTCAAAGTACATATCGACCATTGATTCCAGAACACACAGGTCGAAGGATCGTCGACTTTGGGTAAAATCACTCTTGGAGAAAGTGCAAGAGGGAATTTTGAAAATTATGAAGCCCGAAGAGCCGAAGCGATTCACAGTTGCTGATTTGTGGGAGGACACACGTCGACAGATCATGAACTCTGGGAAAAAATCGTTCTAGGAGGAGACAAGAGTGGAAGTTGAGACTTTCGAAGCTCTGGACAAGTGCTTTTCAGCTAAGCACAGGGTCATGGCCATGGTCCTTGAGATAGAAAAGTGCTAAGGAAGTATTTAGCCATGGTTTCTAGTCATGGTCACCTGGGAAGGTGGTTTGAAGGAAGCGCTTGTGTAGGATGAAATTCTATGTTAGCTAAGAATAACATGAGACTGTTGTTTTTGGAGAATGGGGATATGGTCTCCATGAACAAAAAAAAGAAAAGAGACATGTAGTGTGGTTTGGCAATTTTGTTTATCATATGCATAATTCTAAAATAATGGTTGCTTGAAGATTTTGCAGAATTAAGGGGTTTAAACACATCAACTCATGATGCGTATTGAGGAAATGGAAGAAGGGAAGGGAGCCTCCAGTTATGATAAGGAAGCTGAAGGCTAGAATACCAGATTTGGTAATGCAGAGACAGAGTCCAACGGACGCAAGGGAAAAGGAGAGAGGGAAACGTTAATAGAAACAATAAGAAGCCTGAAGATGGAAGTGCAGAGATACAAAGCAAACGACAAGAGACAAATGAGAGAGAAAAGTTAGATTAATGCTCGAGTGATGCAGATTCTAAATCAGTTGCAGAGGAAAACAAAGAAGGGATCAAACTCAAGACAAGAGGAAGGAGGCACATGTCATGAAAGAAGAGATGCTTGTGGATTTCCAGAGATTTCTAAGTGGATTTCCAGCCTTTTATAAGGAAGATATCGAGTATGATGAACCTAGGACCGTGACTGAGCCCATCAGGAAGGCTAAATACCTATATGAGCAAGGTCGGGGAAGAGAATCCCTGTAGAAATCTTGGAAGGACAAGAAGAATGAGAAGTCTGATCAGAGGAGGAAAGGATTCAAACCTCCCTTCAATAGGAATGAGCCTAAAATAAATCGTCAAGATCAATATGCTAAAGGGGTATCTAAGAAAGAATATTCCTTGGAAAAAAGGGGAAGACCACCAATCCAATGTTGAGGATGCAAAGAAGATCACCTGTACAAAGATTGCCAACACAGAAAAGACAGAGTAAAGACTGTTCACAACGTCCAAGAGGCTACAACATTTGAAGATACGGGAAGAATCTATGCAACTTTAAATGATCGACAAGCAGAGTACCAGTCCAATATGATCGAGGTGGAAGGTAAGATCATAAATCATTCTGTTGCTATTTTGATTGATTCAGGAGAAATTCATTGCTACATTGATCCTAAGATAGTGGATAGATTACATTTGGAGAAAATTAAACTTGGAAAAGCAAGTTTGGTTCAATTAGCCACTAGAACCAAAAGGAGAATCCATGATATGGTCAGGAGTTGTTCCATAAGTCTTAATGACGTGAATACTAGTAGTGGTCTAAATATCATACCATTGGGTTCTTGTGATTTTCTTATTGGGATGGATTGGTTGGACAAGCATCATGATGTCCTAGATTGTCATAACAAGACATTTACATGTCTTGATGGAAATGGAAAACAGAGCACTGTGAAAGGAGTTCCAAGACCCATCTCTATAAGGGAGATTTCAGCCTTATAGCTGAAAAGATGTTTTAGAAAATGATGTCAACTGTATGCAGCTCATGTGGAAGAGCTAGTTGATACAAAGGGGCCAAGCCTTGAATATTTCTTGGTACTATAGGAATTCGATGATTTATTCCAAGAAATACCGGATTTCCACCAAGAAGGGAGATAGATTTCTCAATTGACTTAGTGCCAGGAGTTGCCCCGGTTTCAAAAACACCTTACATAATGAGCACACTAGAGTTAAAAGAATTACAAATGTAGTTGGAGGAATTATTGAAGAAAGGGTACATATGTCCAAGTGTTTCGCCTTGGGGAGCACCAGTACTTTTTGTCAAAAAGAAGGATGGAACCTTGAGGCTGTGTATTGACTTCCGACAGCTGAACAAGTA
Organism: Picea glauca; assembly: GCA_000966675.3. NCBI lineage: Eukaryota > Viridiplantae > Streptophyta > Pinopsida > Pinales > Pinaceae > Picea > Picea glauca. Next base: position 218,810 of record JZKD02S1842158.1, on the reverse strand, counting down.
CACTATAAAGAACAAGTATCTTCTACCACGAATTGATGACCTCTTTGACCAACTAAGAGGAGCAAAGATATTTTCAAAGATTGACCTGAGGGCAGGATACCATCAGGTAAGAATCAAGGAAGAAGACATTCATAAGACAGCCTTTAGGACCAGGTGTGGGCATTATGAATTTGTAGTGGTTCTATTTGAACTGACCAATGCACTAGGTATCTTCATGTGCTTAATGAATGGCATATTCAAAAATTATTTGGACAAGTTTTTCATAGTATTCCTGGATGACATACTTATCTATTCTAAGTCTGGAGAGGAGCATGGACATCACTTAGGACTGGTATTGCAAGTACTGATACTTGGGACACATTATTTCAGAGCAGGGCATAGCAGTAGATCCAGAGAAGATTGAAGCCATTAGAGGATGGCCAACACCCAGAAATGTGTCAGAAGTCATATCTTTTATGGGATTAGTTGGCTACTACAGAAGGTTCATAGTAGGGTTCTCTAAGATTGCTCAGCCCATCACTTCTTTTCAAAAGAAGGGAACTAAATTTGAATGGACACTCAAGTGTGAAAATAATTTTAATCTATTGGAGGCATTATTTACTAGTGCACCTGTGTTAAAGATTGTTGACCCAAATGAAATTTTTATGGTATGTACAGACGCTTGTAAGGAAGGACTTGGGGGAGTCCTCACATAAAATGGACATGTCATTGGGTATGAGTCCAGAAATATTAAGGAACATGAGAGGAACTAAGCCACACATGACTTGGAACTTGTTTCCATTGTTCACGCCTTGAGGATGTGGAGGCATTATCTCATGGGGAAGAAAATCAAATTAAGAACAGACCACATTGGCCTGAAGTATATTTTTGAAGTATATTTTTGAACAACCAACCTTGAATGCCAGGAAAACAAGATGGTTGGAATTTTTAAGTGAATATGACTTCGATATCAAGCATATCAAGGGAAAGGAGAATAAAGTTGTCGATGCACTTAGTAGGAGAGTGCATCTCATGCATGCTACTGTTGTCAGTATGCATCAGTCAGACTTGAAGAGAAAAAATTTAGATGGTCTTGTTACAGATCAGCATTACCTATAGGTAAGGGAAAACTTACAGCAAGGAGATGTACAGTAGAAAATAAAGGAGTATGAGATAAAGGAAGATGGATTACTCATGCATAAAAATAGAATCTATGTTCTAGTTCCGGGGAACTGAGGAATTTGGTACTGAAGGAAATTCACGATGTTCCTTATGTTGGACATCCCGATTACCAGAAAACAATTACAGCAGAAAGAATCCAATTCTTTTGGCCAGGAATGAAGAAGGATTTTGTTGATTACATCGCTCGATGTATGGAATGTCAGAAGGTGAAGGATGAGCATTGGCACCTAGCGGGTTTGTTGTAGCCATTGCCAATCCCAGAGAAGAAATGGGAAGTGATCATCATGGATTTCATCACAGGATTACCCAGAACGAATAAGCAACATGATTCAATCATGGTGGTGGTTGAAAAATTAACAAAGGCTGCTCATTTTATGCCTATGAAGACAACGCATACAATGACTAATATTGCAAAAATGTTCATGAAGGAAATTGCTAGGTTGCATGGGATACCTAGGACAGTCGTCTCGGATAGAGATACGAAGTTTACCTCCAATTTCTGGAGGGTATTATTTAAAGGATTTGACACAAATATAAACTTTAGCACCACATATCACCCCCAGACAGACGGGAAAATAGAGAGAGTCAATCGAATAATTGAAGACATGCTGAGAATATAAGTGATGGATAAGCCATCTAAGTGGGAAGATTACTTACACTTGGTTGAGTTTGCATATAATAATGGGTATCAATCTTCAATGAGAAAGATCCCATTTGAAGCCTTGTATGGTAGGAAATGAAATACTCTAGTGAGCTGGGACAACCCAACAAATAGAGTGGTACTTGGGTCGGAGTTTCTCAAGGACATGGAAGACCAGGTGGTTAAGATCAAGCAGAATTTAAAGGCAACTCAGGATAGACAAAAATTTTATGCAGACAAGAAAATGACAGTTAGAGAATTTAAAGTAGGGGAGCATGTAATTTTGAAAGTGAAGCCTAAGAAGAGCTCTTTGAAATTGGGTAGTTGTACAAAGTTGGCAGCCAGATTCTGTGGTCCATTTGAAATATTGGACAGAATAGGGCCAGTTGCATACATGCTTGCATTGCCTACTTCCATGAATGTGCATAACGTATTTCATGTATCCTTACTAAATAAATATGTACATGACCCTAACCATGTTATTGATTGGCATCTGTTTCAGGTAGAGACGGAGGGAGACTTTCAGGTTCAGCCAGTGCGGGTATTGGACATAAAGGTCAAAATGCTTCAGAATCTAGTTATAGAGTTTGTAAAAGTTTAGTGGACCTGCTACGGTCCTGAAGATTCTACCTGGGAGCATGAAGATGCCATGAAGTCAGAGTACCCACAACTTTTTGAATAAATTTGAGATTTTGATCTCAATTTTGTATATGCATTGAGGACAGTGCCAAAATAAGGGGGAGGCAATGTAACACCCCATGTTTCGAACCCCCATTTTAAATAATGTATTGTTACAATTTTGAGAGGCCTAAGTGCCCAAACATTTATTAAAGGGCCAGTATGCCCAAGAAATGTAATGTTTTGATCATTATTAATAATAAACACATCATTGGATGCTAGACGAGCAAGGACTAGAGTTATAGGGGGCTATGATTCCATAAGAGAGGGGGCTTGAGGGGATAAATGTTTATTCCTATGTTAATTACCTTTTTTCCTAAGGGAGGGGATCAGTTACGTAAGCTTCTTGGGAAAGGCCAAGAGGTTCTTGATTTCCCCACGAAAATACTTAAACTCATCCCTGGTCTGATTGTGGGGTTGGTCATTGGCTCGTTCACTCCTTCACTTCTGCATTTCGTACCATTCTTTCCCTGACACACTCTCATGCACTCACCTACCCATTCATCGACCCATCCTCATCTGCACCTTGGCTTGGGAAAGGGAACCAAACTGTCGAAGATTAGCCATGGTATTGTTGGTTGTAGTGGTCACTGGTATGATCCAACCATGACTTGAGTCCTGCATGTCTAAGATGCATTGTCCTGTGTCCAATGTTCTTCACAGATGCGAGTCCTGAGAGTTCCATCATTGAGATTCTGGAGAAGTTGCGCTAGAGACCTGAATAAGGAGAAGGGATGCATGAGGGACTACGTAGCAGTGAAGGGTGGAGGTTTGTTCTCTCGAGTGGTGTAAGCTGGGTATAAGTGAGCTGGGTACTTGGAATGTTGTGGGTGCTAGGAAGCCTGTGAGAGCTTGAGTGTTGACTATTTTGGGAAGCCAAGTACACTCTGCAATCGTCCTTGTGGATTCATAGCCCTAGCTCAGGGGTGAAACTGCTGTTGAGATTTGGAGCAGTGGTGTCTACAGTTGGGTGGAACATCCTTGGTCTGCAGCCAGTTGATGTCATCTTTTATAAAGATAAGTGCTCTCTATTCTGGTATTATTTACCTATATATGGATGTATTTTCGTTGTGTATTTAATTATCATTTAATTGAATCTTTAGAATATGCATGCTTGTTGTTTATTGTTGTGCATGTCATTAAATCTTTTCTTTTATGCATCCTTATATTTGAAAAAGGTATCGATAAGAGAAAGAAGTCCAAGGGTGGGATTGCAGGTAGCATACCCCAGCCTGTGGGTGTCTGTGGATGTTACATGTTGGTGGACATAGATCAGTGGATCACGTTGGATCCAGGTATTTCACCTATAGGAACTTCAGTAGATGTCTGGAAAAAGTTGGATCAGAAGGCAAAGAGCACAATCCGACTCTGTCTCTTAGATTTAGTATTATTGAATGTGTCAGAGGAATCTACAACCAAGGATGTATGGGATAAGTTGTGGAATTTTGATAAGTCTAAGTCTCTAGTAAATAAACTATTCATGAGAAATAAGTTGTATAACCTAAGGATAAGAGATGGAGACTCAGTGGAAGAGCATTTGAATGCCTTAAATATTGTGGTAAGTCAATTAGTATCTATTGAGATTAAAATTTCAGATGAAGATAAGTGTATCAGTTTACCAATACCAGACTCGTGAGATAGTCTGGTTCTGGCCATAGGTAGTAATACAAATTCCTTGAAGTTTGATGAAGTGGTCTCATCCTTGTTTTCGGAGTAGATGAGACAGAAGGACAGAGCACAAATGCACTATTTGCAAGAGGACACTCCCAGGAAATAAATAGATCTAAGTTCTCAAGTGGTATATCTAAGTCTAAGATTATATCTAAATCTCTTATAAATTTTGTAAATGTATACTGGAGATGTGGAAAAGAAGGTCACTACAAGAAGCAGTGTAGATCCAAAGTTGAGAAAAATAGGGGATCTAAAGAAGCTCCTTCTATAGAAGTACACACCTACAAGGAAGAAGGAGGGGATGTGTACTTGGCTTCTGCAAGCACACATGAAGATCATGAGGCATGGTTGGTTGACTCAGGTGCATCCTTTCATACAAATCCCCAAAGGGAGTGGTTATATGAATATTAAAGGTATGATGGAGGTAATGTTTTCCTAGGTGATGACTCAACAACCAGAATCACAGAACAAGGAAAATTCAAGTTGAGGCTCATAGATGGAAGGATTAGAACACTACATGGTGTTCTTCACATCCCAGGATTGGCCAGAAATTTGATTTATGTAAGAAAAATGGTCGATGCAGGGGTAAAAACAATATTTGAAAAGGAAACCTACATGATGGTTTGAGGAGAAATCGTGTTGTTTAAGGGAGTTCGGTTTGGAACTCTGTATAAGATACAAGGAAGAATTATTAGTGTTGGGTGTAATAGTTCCATTGTTCCTGATATTGGAGTTGAATAAGAAATAACTCCTATAGTCTCTGGAGAAAAGGTTATGTTGTGGCATCAAATACTAGGGCATATCGGAGATAAGGGTTTTCGACTACTACACAGTAAAGGTATGGTTGAAGGTATAGCTAACTGCTCTTTGGAATTTGATTTCTGTGAACAGTGTGTATATGGGAAGTAGAATCAGGTAACATTCCCTTCTAGTGCAACGAGGGAAGAAAGAATTTTACAGCTAGTTCACAATTATGTGTTTAGACCTGCGTCGGTTCCATCATTGGGAAAATATGTGTACTATGTCTCATTCATAGCTGACTTCTCGAAGAATACTTGTTTATATTTTCTTAGGAAGAAATCTGAAGTCTTTGATAGGTTTACAGAGTTTAAGACTCTTATTGAGAATCAAACAGAGAAAATAATTAAGGTGTTGAGGACAGATAATGGTGGAGAGTTTTACGGGAATGAATTTGAGTAATTTTGTAAGTGTGGTATAGAAAGGCAGAAAACTACTCCATATACACCTCATTAGAATGGAGCTGCAGAAAGGATGAATGGGATGTTGATGGAAAAAGCAAGGTGCATGCTCAGTGGTGTCGTGTTAAGGAAATAATTCTGGGCAGAAGCAGTGGGTACTGCATGTTACCTGGTCAATTGATAACCCTCATCAACACTAGATGACAAGACTCCACATGAGGTATGCACTGGTAAGAAACCCTCTCTCACACACCTCAAGGTATTTGGTTGTGAGGCCTATGTTCACGTTCCAATGGAAAAGATGAGTAAGCTAGATAAGAAGGTTGAAAAGTGTATCTTTATTGGGTATAAATATGGTCTCAAAGGGTATAAGCTTTGGAACCCAAAAACTAAGAAGGTTGTGTATAACTGAGATGTGGTATTTTGAGATATAAAAGATGTTTTCAAATAGGATGTCCTACCAAGTAACGAAGAACCAGAGAAAATAGATTTTGATTTAAAGGATGATGAATGAGACTCTACAAAAGAACAATAATTAGAAGAAGAAGATCCTCATACTCCAGTATTGAGGAGATTGATTTGGGAAAGAAGGCAACTGAAAAGGTATACTCCACCTAATTTTCGTTCAATTTTTTCTTTGTCTGTTACTGATGATGATCCTAGAACTTCCAGGGAGGAAGTGGATTCAGAGGATGGAAAACTTTGCAAAAAGGCCATGGATGAAGAAATGGAATCCTTGGATAAGAATGATGCTTGGGATCTAGTGGAGTTGTCGACTAGAAGAAATACCATTGGTAGCAAATGGGTATTTAAAAAAAATTGAATGCAGAAGGAGAAGTGGAGAAATACAAATCTCAGTTAGTAGCAAAGGGTTATTCCTAGGTTGAGGGAATTGATTTTGGTGAGATTTTTTCTCATGTTGTCAAATTAACTTCTATTAGATTTATGTTATATGTTGTTTTTGCATTTGATTTTGAAGTAGAATAGATGGATGTAAAGACAACATTCCTACATGGGGATTTGGAAGAAGAAATATATATGAAGCAGCCAGAAGAATTTGCTATGAAGGAAAATAAGGAGCTAGTATGCAAGTTGAAAAAGTCCATGTATGGTTTAAAACAATCACCAAGGATGTCATATCAAAAATTTGATACTTATATGCTGGTACTTGGCTTCACAAGAAGAAAAGAGGATCATTGTGTGTATTTTAAAATAATTGGTGACCATTTGAGTTATTTGGTCTTGTATGTGGATGACATGTTGTTGATAGGAAACAACAAGGATATGATCTAGGATGTGAAAACTCATTTGTCCACTAAATTTGACATGAAGGATCTCAGTGCTGCAAATTTCATTTTGGGAATGGAAATTAAAAGAGATCGGGAAAACAAGAAACAATAGTTAAATCAGAGAAAATATGTGGAGACAATATTGTAGAGGTTTAATATGCAGGAATGTAAATTGGTCAGGTTCCCTATTCCTATAGGTGTAAATTTATCTGTGGATTAGTGTCCTAAGACATGGGAAAAGGAGGAGGACATGTCTTGTGTTCCATATGTGAGTGCAGTTGGAAGTTTGATGTATGCAATGGTCTGTACTAGACCAGACATTGCACATGCAGTGGGATTTTTTAGCAGGTAGATGTCAAAACCAGGGAAGGAGCATTGGACAACATTAAAGAGGGTTTTTAGGTATTTGCGTGGCACTCTAGCTATGGATTATGCTACCAAGGAAGACCAGGATTGGACAGATTGTTGGACATACATGGCTTTGTGGATGCAGACTGGGCTGGAGATTTGGAACATAGGATATCTAGAAGAGGGTATGTGTTTAGCTTGTTTGGAGGAGCAATTAGTTGGATGAGCAAAAGACAGACTGTAGGGGCACTTTCAACTACAGAAGTTGAACACATGACAACCACTCATGCATGAAAAGAAGCAGTATGGTTACAAATATTTTGTTCAGGTATTCAGTTGGAACAACAAGCTGTAAGGATAGATTGTGACAGTCAGAGTTCAATTTTTCTAGTGAAGAACCCAACTTATCATTCAAAGACAAAGCATATTGATGTTCAATATCACTTTGTGAGAAACATGGTTGAAGAAAAGAAGGTGTCGTTGATGAAGGTGGAGACTTTGAAGAATGTTGCAGATTCATTAAAAAAATATGTGAGCAGTGAGAAGTTTTCTTGGTGTAGAGGATCTATGGGCATTGTTTCCCTGGATTGTTGATTATGTAACCCTGCAACCCCCTATATACAAAGAAAACAACAAGTGGGATAATGTTGGGTATATGCTATATTCTTTGCACGACTAGACCTGGGGGGGGGATGCTAGGCCTCCCCTTTGGGGGTTGTAGGGGGGAAATATCCCCCTTGAGCAGGGGTTCGGGGGTACTTCCCTCGAAAAAAAAAATTTCCTGGGGAAACATGTCACCTGCTTGCCTCGATTTTCAAGTCACCTTGATTTTTGTGTCCATGGTTGGGTGGTTTTTTAGCACATGGTTTTTCACCGATGTTTTTCTATTTTCGGTTAAGGAATTAGGGTTGTTGACTAATCCAAGTCATTGGATTAGGGTTTTGGATGTCGTTGGCTCCTATATGTATATTGTATTGTAAACAATGTATGATGTGAATGAATATAGAATATGTTGGTTTTCCTAGTTTTGGTTTCTAGGGGAAAATATTTGTGTAATTTGTGTATTTTCCATTGTTTATTTTATGTTCTTTTACTGAAAATTTGTTTGCAATAAATAATTGTACAAGGTTAAAATCTAAACATTTCTTAGTAGACCACAGGGGTATGTTGTCCCCATTGAAGGCGATGTTAGTACCAGGTTTATCCTAGTCACAGATACGTGTACCAATTAGGATCATGAGGAAGAATCAAAGTAAGATAGATGTTAAAGGCCAGCTTACAGATCTCATGGATCGAGAGAAGTAAAAGTGCACTCGAGCACCCTAAAGGAATCATATGAAAACCAATCCCTACGGGTCCATCACCAAGTCCCCAGATCCTGGGAACTTATTGGGAGCTTATAAGAGGGCTAATCATGCTCAAGACAAGCTTAAACCCTTTTAAAACATAGGTTATATCATAAGACTAGGGCTTAAAGTCTGAGCACTGGTGAAGGTGTAGGCTTGATAATCTGACGGTCTCAAGTGAGCTTGATCTACGGTGCATAATACATGTTGCATGGGAAAAGAGCATGAGAGTTAGCACACACTTGGGGTGCGATGGTGAATTTAAGAGACACATGTTGAAGTATGAATGGTGTTTCATGACAGAGATATAGAAGGAAAAACCACTCCCATAGGGTTGCGACAGTTGTAATCTGGTTTCTTCAAGTTGCATGTCTGCCTACTCATCACACATATGCCCATCCACTCAATGCCCCATGGAGCCAACACAACAGTCCACCTGGGCATCAGGGAAGCCAAGGATAGGCTGGCGCACCTACAAGACACTTTGTGAGCATGTTAAAGACAACCACTTGTACAGAGGGAGCCCACTGAAAATCCAGTTGCCATATCAAACTTAGCTACATGTAGGTTGAGCTCAGAAGACACTTCATTATTAACATGGACCATCGTTCCATGATGACATCATCATGACATCATTCAAATTTCACATGTTTTCCCCGGCCTTCAAAAAACACCAAACCATTGGGAAAACGATGCATTTTTCGAACAAAGGAATGAGGAGGAATATCTCAGGAGGTGGAGGATTCACTGACATCCTTCCAAATCAGTTGGAAAAGATGTGATGCATAACAAGATATATAGCATCACATTCACATCCTTTCACTAATTATCATATCATTTCCTGCAGATGATAGAGGACAACAATCATTGCCTCTACATTCCCACTCACGCGGGCCCTGGATCTCAATAGATCAGGTCGGGTGTGATGAATCACTCCATCTCATCAGTTGTCTCCACTAGGCACGTGTCAATCTCCTATAAGGGAAAATCGAAGGGATGACAAGGAACCAATATGTAAATATTCTAGCTCCTGCAAATAGACTATTCTGATGCCCAGTGTCATGGAAGATGACCTACCTGTGCAATCCATCCTAGCTACAGATGTTGGGAGATTGTGTTCTCCATTTTGCGAAGCAGAGAATGTCCCTCTCTAATATTATTAGTTCGAATTGGAGAGCATAAGGACATTTATGAATCTACCCTAAGGTGTAGTTGTTTCAATTGACCATCTTGATGCAAGGTCTCGAGGTAGAAGATTTGAAGAGTTGTTTATTGGCACTCTACAAGCGGTGGAGATTGAGAGGAGGACATTGGACGTTCTTCCAATCAACCATGGACTTGAATCATTCCATGGTTGAGTAGGCCTCGTGCTCTAGACAAAGGTCCAATGGATTCATTTGAATCCCAGTTGGATGGGTGGAACACACCCCACAACAGCATCGACAGGCCAACTTTGGGGGTAAAAATCTATTTTTACCCCGCGAAATCCGACAAAATCAGCTGGAAAGTTGGAATCGTTTAAGAAACTAGAGGAAGTATCAATATTCCGACAAGCGGTATCTGTCTTCCAAGAAGCAATATTGGTCTAAACATATGGTTTTCTAACAAATTAAGAGCCTATAAAGTAAGGCGAAGAGCTCATTTTTCAGTTCGTCACTTTGGGGAATTTAAGAGTTTCTTATAACCAGAGTTGTTTGATCAAGACCCCCTCAAACACAGACAAATTTTTAAGACCGCAAGCTTCATGAGATTCATCCCATGCATTATGTTTCAGTCTGTGCTTCTTTTTGTGCATGTGTTCCTGTAAAAGCCACCATCTCATTTTGGCTTCTTATATCAAATCCTCATTAATAAAAGCTCAAGTAGCAAGTTATATAGCATGTTCAGTGTAACTGTGTGTTGTATGCTTATGATACTGAAGTGATTTCCTCTTAACAATGACCACTTCTTGTCATTTCTCCTTATGTTTACTGATGTGCAAAGGGTGCCTCCATGGATTTAAATATTTGAGCAGGTTTAATGTTTGATACATGTTTTAATGATTTGGTATATATGTTATAACTGTTGAATTCTTAATTACTCAGCACATTATTCTAGTCCATAAACTATGAGATTCATTCTTGTAGTGCCTCATATATTTATTGTGTATTTATTCTAATCCATCATTTCTCCCATGTTTAAACTCAATTGTCTAAAACACTCATGGACAAATGATTCTTGAGGCTAAAAGTTTTAATATCTGGACTGAGATTGTTTGATGGCCAAGAGTTGTATAAGAGAGAGGAAAAAAATTACCCACATTTTTGAATAATTTATATTATTACAAGTATGGATTTAAGGCTCATCCTAAGTCTTAGCCCCTGGGATGCCTCGACATCATTCCACTAACAGCCTAGAACATATCAAGGGACAACAATGTGGAAATAATATTTAATTTATATATATATTGTGATACAAGTTATAGCTATAGCTTGCTTTGGTAGCATTTTGCATCCCTTTTTGGCTTCATGGAACTTCAAGTGCATACGAAGGTTTTCTTTATCCAACCACTAGGTCACAAGTAAGACAAAGATGAATATTTTGGGGTCAAGTTAGGTGAAAGAAGGAGCTTCTACCATTTTGGGTGTTCCACATTGAAATGTAAGATCATAAATCATGTGTTAGATCCAACTTTTCTTACGGTGTCGTTACACTAACCATTCCAAATACATATTCTTACGTAATATTCAAATTGATTATGCAAGTACCTTGAATTATCCCTCTAATTCAATAAATCATTGTTTTCACATATTTCAATTATCACTAACATGTCACGAGAGACCATCGTGATTGTGCATTAACCCCTATGTTTTCTATGACATTTCTAAAGGTACCCAATAGTCACTAAAATTCTTTTCACCGGGTTTCTAATGTTGAGAAACCCTCTCTCTCCCCCAATTTACCATGTTTTATGCTTTAATAATTTAAATGGAACTATCTTGTTTATTGTAAATACTGTTGAGGTTAAGTTTTGTATGGGTTTAATGTTTAGGTTAATAATGAAATATCGTCGTGTTTTACATCATGCATATAAAAGGTAAATGACACCTAGGTCCACAAAGAGATTTTTTAATTGTATAGAAAGATATGTTATTTCTAATGTGCTTGTGAATGTTTATGTTTGAACCTTCCAACCTTGGGATTTGACAATGCACTAAGACTAATACAAATATGTTTTTATCTCTAATAGTTCTAAGTAGGATCACAATGTGTCTAATCATCCTATCAACGCATCCTACATGGAAGGCACAAGCTGGGAAACACTCATGCAATTTATTCATCCACGTGTGCAATAGTATTAGATGAGTTATCATATGGTTCAAATATGACTTACATTAGGTATTATAAATGTTTTTTTTTAAAATAAGTGGAATGCTTTATAAGGCTCTTTAGTAGTATTGGATGAATTGTTATGGCCTACCAACGTGGTTTCATCTATATAGATGATGGATGAACATGGATATGTTTATGTAGGTGATTATTAAATGCATGTGTATAAATAGTGCACACAACATAGTGTTAAGAGTGGTACTRGTAGCATTAGAAGTAGATGTTGCGAGGTCAAGTTATTGTACAATCGACAKATTTTTGTATTTGAGAATGTAGATTTTAATCTATTTTTATGTYTATAAYTATAGAAAATATTTTTGTATTTGAGAATGTAGATTTTAATTTATGCTTATAATTATGRAWKWTTYTTTKGRWGTAAACTATGTTTTAGTTTTGAAATGTTTTTAATGTTTTTTKRTGTACACTTCATTAGTTATTAGAGAATTAATCATAAAATTTAGAATAATAAARAAAATTAATCYTCAATAAAATTAAATARRTATTAAATACAAGTAWKTTTTATAACTAAGAAATAAAATAACTACAAAAATATTATAATATTAAAAAATACAATAAATCTAATCAAAATTTTATTGAAAATTAATAAATTTGTAATTAACATTTCCAAAAAAATATATTATTTATTTATTATTGGATAATGATGGAAAAGAAATCTATTTTTATATAATCATTCTAAAATAGTTTAAAAGGGAAAAGTGAAAAATATTTCATAAGTAAACTATATATATAAGAATTAAAAATATTCAATTAAATAAATAAACAAAGATGGACATTAAAAATTAAAAATATTCAATTAAATAAATAAACAAAGATGGACATTAAAAAATGTAGGAGAATTTAATAAAATAGAGTTTAAAGGGGTTTTAATTTTAGTAAGGAAATGATGGATAATTTTTTTATTATTAAATTTTCTTGAGAAGAGTTAGTAAGCAATGTATTAGATATATTAGAATTTAATAAAATTAAAATAATAATAATAATAATAAATTAAAAATTAGAAAAGTAAAATTAAATATGGAGGAGATTAATAATTATTTGAGAAGGCAGGATTTTATGGAAATTTTTTTATTAGGAAGATCACGAAGGGGGAATTATACTAATTATAATATACTATGTTAGCTTTATCTAGTTCTTATTCTTCCATTAATCACAATCTACCACATAATCGTACTCCATTCATTCTACTATGTAATGAATTAGTGGATTCTTCCATTTTATCCAATTTTTCACACAATCCTTCACCTTTTGATATGTTACCTAAAGATCATGTGTTATTTCCCAACCATGACTCCTTTTGGCCCTCCAAAACCCTTTGTTTTATTGGCATTCGACACTCAACCCTTAATTCCTCCTTTTCATTGCAAACCATGTGTCAACCTAATGGTTTAATTAATGGTCTAGGATCAATTTTTCCTAATAATCTCATTGTTTCATCCAACTAGGTAAACCCTCAACTTAGTGACATCATTCCTTCCAATAACAGAGGATTATAGGAATCAGTAAATTCTACATTGCCAGATCTATACAATGATCATTTGACTCTTACTAACCAGCCTTCCCGTCAACCAATTTACATTCTCCCCATAAATGTCATTTGTCCCCCATCTTCAAACTCCTTCTATTCAACCTTAAGACAACCTAATGAATAATCAGGTGAATGCATCAAGAAATTACCCCAAAGCATTGATGAGATCGCTTCATCGACACCTCCATATCTAACCATAACCTCCCCTCAAACTCCAATATAAAGATAACTCTTTTAATTCTCACTCATCATCCCCATAACCTTCATGATCCTTAAGTCATGCTTCTTTCACCACTTATAACTTTCATTATGATAACCCTTACACGAAGTTCTCTTGGTGTAGAGGATCTATGGGCATTGTTTCCTTGGATTGTTGACTATGTAACCATGCAACACCCTATATGCAAAGAAAACAACAAGTGGGATAATGTTGGGTATATGCTATATTCTTTGCATGACTAGACCTGGGGGGGGGGGATGCTAGGCCTCCCCTTTGGGGGTTGTAGGGGTGAAATATCTCCCCTGAGCAGGGGTTCAGGGGTACTTCCCTCGAAAAAAAAATTGCCTTGGGAAACATGTCACCTGTTTGCCTCAATTTTCAGGTCACCTTGATTTTCGTGTCCATGGTTGGGTGGTTTTTTAGCACATGGTTTTTCACCAATATTTTCTATTTTCGGTTAAGGAATTAGGGTTGTTGACTAATCCAAGTCATTGGATTAGGGTTTTGGATGTCGTTGGCTCCTATATGTATATTTTATTGTAAACAATGTATGATGTGAATGAATATAGAATATGTTGGTTTTCCCAGTTTTGGTTTCTAGGGGAAAATCTTTGTGTAATTTGTGTATTTTCCATTGTTTATTTTCTGTTCTTTCACTGAAAATTTGTTTGCAATAAATAATTGTACAAGGTTAAAATATAAACATTTCTTAGTAGACCACAGGGGTATGTTGTCCCCACTGAAGGCGATGTTAGTACCAGGTTTATCCTAGTCATGGATACATGTACCAGTTAGGATCATGAGGAAGAATCAAAGTAAGATAGATGTTAAAGGCCAGCTTACATATCTCATGGATCGAGAGAAGTAAAAGTGCACTCGAGCACCCTAAAGGAATCATATGAAAACCAATCCCTATGGGTCCATCACCAAGTCCCCAGATCCTGGGAATTTATTGGGAGCTTATAAGAGGGCTAATCACACTCAAGATAAGATTAAACCATTTTAAAACATAGGTTATATCATAAGACTAGGGCTTAAAGTCTGAGCACTGGTGAAGGTGTAGGCTCGATAATCCGACGGTCTCAAGTGAGCTTGATCTATGGTGGATAATACATGTTGCATGGGAAAAGAGCATGAGAGTTAGCACATGCTTGGGGTGCGATGGTGGTTTTAAGAGCCACATGTTGAAGTATGAATGGTGTTTCATGACAGAGATATAGAAGGAAAAACCACTCCCATAGGGTCGCGACAGTTGTAATCCAGTTTCTTCAAGTTGCATGTCTGCCTACTCATCACACATATGCCCATCCACTCAATGCCCTATGAAGCCAACAAAACACTCCACCTGGACATCAGGGAAGCCAGGGATAGCCTTGCGCGCCTACAAGACACTTTGTGAGCATGTTAAAGGCAAGCACTTGTACAGAGGGAGCCCACTGAAACTCCAGTCGCCATATCAAACTTAGCTACATGTAGGTTGAGCTCAGAAGACACTTCATTATTAACATGGACCATCATTCCATGATGACATCATCATGACATCATTCAAATTTCACATGTTTTACCCGGCCTTCAAAAAACACCAAATCATTGGGAAAATGATGCATTTTTCAAACAAAGGAATGAGGAGGAATATCTCAGGAGGTGGAGGATTCACTGACATCCTTCCAAATTAGTTGGAAAAGATGTGACGTATAACAAGATATCTAGCATCACATTCACATCCTTTCACTAATTATCATATCATTTCCTGCAGATGATAGAGGACAACAATCATTGCCTCTACATTCCCACTCACGCGAGCCCTGGATCTCAACAGATCAGGTCAGGTGTGACGAATCACTCCATCTCATCAGTTGTCTCCAACATGCATGTGTCAATCTCCTATAAGGGAAAATCGAAGGGATGACAAGGAACCAATATGTAAATATTCTAGCTCCTGCAAATTGTTAAGGTCCTAACCCGCACATAGGTAGATCAATGTATTCGGATGTAATAAAGGTCAATATTAATAAGACCTTTCAATAAAATAGAATAAGGTGGATGTAAGAAGACCTA
>JZKD02S1842158.1:161951-175834 GCA_000966675.3 Picea glauca | reverse complement strand
GTCTTCTTACATCCGCCTTATTCTATTTTATTGAAAGGCCTTATTAATATTGACCTTTATTACATCCGAATACATTGATCTACCTATGTGCGGGTTAGGACCTTAACACTATACCTGGAGGAGACATTGGTCAAACTCACTCAGGCTCCTTGGAGGGTAAATCCACAATTACTGTGTGGAATCTTTCACCAGGGTGAAAGTCCGTTAAGCAGGTTGTCATTGTAATTGTTCCACCATATCCCCACCCCTTCTTGACTTGATCACATGACGTTGGATTTCATCGCCGACTAGTACGGTCATCGAGAGAAGGTCCTGTTTGCTTGGTTTTGATTCTTAGATTCTATTAGCGTATGCTATTTCTTTTCGGTAGTTGGCCATAGATCTTTTTCGCCGACTCTTTTTCGCCAACATCAACCCTCCATGCCATTCGCGGAGGCTACAGGGACTTCCTCCAGAAAATATGGAAGGGAACACCCCTTTACCCCCTCATTCTATGGAGGAATCTCCTCAATAGAGCGAGGTTCAAGACACTACAACTTCCCAAGAAGAAGTTCCCACTCCTTTAGAAAATTTTCGAATTGTTTCAGAGTCTCCGGAAGCTTTCCGCATTCCGGAGGGATATGAGCGACGTGTTCTCCAACTGAATTCAGTTGGTGAATTTGTCGTCGTCAATCCTTTTGACATTCCGACTGGGTCTCATTCAAACCCTTTAGTCGATGACCCATTTTGGACCGCAAACATTGTTCGAAGTCCACTGCGCATGGTGCGGGATCTTTATGGAGCAGGAATAGGTGTCGATGCGCCTATTACCTACATCGTACCCGTAAACCATTTTACCGATACTACCATTTTTACGGCCACACCGTCCGTTGGTCTGAACACATCGTCCGTTGGCCCAAGGTCTACTTTTTCTCTCCAGACAACCCATTCTACAATGGTCCCTCACATTCTGACTATCCCTGCCGGTAATGTGGTGGTTAGCCAAGCTACAATTGGCACACTAGTAACACCTAGGCCTTCATCATCATTCCCTTTTGGGTACAGAGCACTAAATTTTTCCGCTACCACTACTACCCAAGTTATGCCAAGAAGTTCCATACCTATCCAACAACTCATAGGGACCGGTCTTGGTGGTCTTAATCCGTTCAACGATACCGGTCAGTCATTTACATCTGGTTCTCAAATTCTGGGAACTCTACCTCAAGCTGGGGGGCATCCTCCCACCGGAGGAAAACTTCCATTTAGAGGGCACCCTCATGCTGGGGGGCAGCCTCAATCCGGAGCTTACCATCAACCATATGAACAAAATGTGTCTACCACACCTAATCCGTGGAATATCCCTTTTCCAGGGAACCCACAGTTCTCGGGGGGACACAATTCTCAAGCTCCACAACAACCTCCTTATGGACAAATTCCAAATCCAATTTATAATCCTAAAAACCCATCTGGTTATCCTCTGCTCGCACATGTTTCTCAAAACACCTCAAATCCTGTGTACCCTGGTCAACACCAACCTTATACAAGAGGGCCCACTAGTTACAATTATCTGGATAACCCAGTGTATGGCCCTACTGGTGTCCCTATGCCACACCAGTATTACCCACAGTTTAACCGACAACTACCTTTCCTCGCAACTCTAGACCTTCTAGACTTGTCTAGGTTAACGAATGATCCTATTTTTCATTCTCCGGTTTGGCCAGCTATTCCAGCTAAACTTCCTTCCGATATTCCAAAATTTGACGGAAAGTCCGGAGAAGACCCAAACAACCACGTGATGACTTTCCATTTGTGGTGTTCATCCAACTCCCTCATGGACGATTCTATACGTTTGCGTCTTTTCCAATAAACGCTTACGGGTTCTGCAACAAAGTGGTATATTGAACTACCACGTGCCTCTTTTCACGATTTCAACTCCCTTGCCATGTCCTTCCTCACGCACTTCCAACTACCCATTCAATACGAGATGGGTACTGAAATATTGACCTCCCTTCATCAGACAACCTCTATACATATTTGTGATCATATTCATGAATGGAGACGGCGACAAAGGCTAATCAAAGCGGCCATTCCTGACCAATTATTAGCGGAATGGTTCACTAAATCATTGTTACCCCAAATCGCTCGTGATGTTTCCATGGGTGGTGTAGTCACCGAGGAAGAAGCTATTGCTCAATCCCAATGCTTAGACTTGGTTTATTCGTAGTCTGGTACTCTGTACAAGTTGATACCGAATGCTACCCATGCCACTAATGATCCATCCAAACCATCATCTACCTCGCACGCGGATGGAGTTATTGGCTCCGTCAAAACCCAATTTACTTCCCAGTCGACTGGAACAACCCAGCGACCCGCTTCGACGGATACTCCTAGTTCGACTGCACCCTCTTCTATCCCCCGTCAAACTCAGGTCTTTGAGGTGAATGCAGTCCAATCGACCCCTTCACAACAACTTGGGGGCAAGAAGAAAGCAAGAAATAAACCAAAGAAAAACAACAACAACGAACAACCAAAAAATCAACCGCAAACCCTTGCTTCCGGAAAACAACCACAACGAAAACCAAAATTCCTTTTGTGGCAATGATCACTACACTCAAGACTGTTCACATCGCGATGAAGTGGCCAAACCTTTTAAGGGAAATTCACGACCCGCTGTGCTCACTCAGCCTTTTCCACAGCAGCAATCTTTGGTTGCTCAAACCCCCACTACAGGGGGCAGTTCCAACCAATCCCATGATGAGGCCTCGACAAGTGCCCACATTTACATGTTTAACGGGATTAATCTGACCACTCACACTATAGAATATGACACACCGATTCAACCTAATAAGACGAAGTCCGCTAATGGTTCCTTACCAGACCCATTACCATCTGCCATTAATCCTCCATTTGCCAGCCCTCTGTCCGGGCCACTTCAGACTGAGAAACCTTCATTTGACTCCATTTTACGCCCTCCTAAGAGCACTATCCGAAAATCTACCTTTAATCCTAGTTCACAAGATGCTCAAAACTACAAGAGCATTGAGGATTTGGCTCAAGCACCGTGTGCTATGTCTTCTTTGGAAGTTCTACAAAACTGTCCTAGTCAACGTAGAACGCTCTTAGCTGCCATCGGTGCTTTCGATCCTCAGTCATCAAATAAACTCACGTTTAATCTGGATGATCATCAACCCCGACTCTCTCACCAACTAGCTTTTCAGATTGATGTTGTTGTTCACAATCAACAAATCCACCGAACTATCTTGGATGAGGGAGCCTCTACTTGTGTCATGTCTTTAGCTTTTTGGAAAGGCTTAAAATCACCTGCCCTTAAAAAATCCCCTACGATGTTATGCACTTTCGATGGATGAGGTTTTCATCCTCACGGACTGTTACAATCCTTAGCCATTCAGTTGGGTAGAAAAACTGTTACCGTTGATGTCGAGGTGGTCGATGCCCCCCTCGATTACAACCTACTACTTGGAAGAAGTTGGTTCTACGCTATGACTACCGTCGCCTCGTCGGTGTTTCGATGTGTACAATTCCCCCATCAAGGCAAAATTGTCACTATTGATCAACTCGATTTCTGTACACCTGACGCTTGCGCCCCTGTCACCAACAACATTCCTTTTTTGGGAGACTACCCATTTACATATGAAAGCGTTGGTGTTGGCTTGTTGAAACATTCTAGCCTTATGGGTACCTTCCCTACACCACCTCCACCCACCGCGGATCATATTGCCACCGTCAATTTGATCTCGACTATGACTTATCAATCTTTGGAATCATCTGATCCTTGGATTGTACCTAGTCCTATGGAATTCGATGTGCTCGATGACACTATGCCACTTATCCCAGTGGAGGCCACATACGTAGCTATTTAATCCACCTCTCCCTCTCTAGACAACCCACATTTATTGGCACCTGATGCCTACTCGATGCCCTCATGGTTAGATTCCATATCATCTGCAATCGATTACATTTCCCAAGTTTTCCCTTCCGACGAATCTATAATGGAAATGCTTAGTATTGACGACGTACCTTGGGATGATAACCATCATCGATCCTCTTTTCTTCCACCTTTGGAAGAAATTCACCAAGACATACACTTTGTCTTCCCTCCCGATGTTACCAATGCTCCGCAATCTCCTATCCTCACACAAGATACTCTTTCTGAGGGGAATATGGGTAACATCTCTACTATGATTGTTATTGATATTTCGATTAAATAAGGTGTTGTGGAAAACATTAACCTTGGTGCTAATTTCACACTTGAAGAAGTGGTCTCTTATACCACTCTGTTTAAAGAATTCCGTGATGTCTTTGCTTGGAGCTACGAGGAAATGCCAGGGATCGACCCTTCGATCATTATGCATGAAATCAAGACTTATCCTGGCGCGAAACCTGTTCGACAAAAACTTCGCCTGGTTCATCCCAAGAAAATCGCGGCTATAAAGGTAGAGGTTGAGAAACTTCTAAAATCTAGCTTTATCTATCCTATCCCCTTGACAGAATGGGTCTCCAACCTTGTTCTGGTTGCCAAAAAACAAGGAACCATCTGTGTTTGTGTTGACTATCGGGATCTCAATAAATCTTGTCCAAAGGAAAACTACCCTACGCCCTTCATCGACCAAATCATTGATAATTGCACTGGGAGCGTAATCTTCTCTTTCATGGATGGCTTCTCCGCATATAACCAGATTGAAGTTTTACCTACTGATCAACATAAGATAGCCTTTATCTTCCCATGGGGAACTTTCTCTTATCGGAAGCTACCTTTTGGTATCAAAAATGCTGGTGCAACTTTCCAACGGGCCATGTCGTACGCTTTCCACGATATCAATCATATCGCAGAACCTTACCTCGATGACTTACCTGCCCACTCATCCAATCGATCTGATCACGTTGATCACTTACGGGCTATTTTTCTTCGATGTCGGTTCTACCGTATCTGCTTGAACCCACATAAGTGTATTTTTGCTATCGAATCCGGTCGAATCCTTGGTTTTATTGTCTCTAAATATGGGATTAGGGTGGATCCCTTAAAGATTAAGGCCATTCTGTCCTTACCCCCACCTACCAATCTAACGCAACTCCAAAGTTTGCAAGGCAAAGAAAATTTCCTTCGCCGTTTCATTTGTAACTACGCTGAGATAACTAAAGGATTCATGTGGTTGCTGTAGAAAAACACCCCTTTCATCTGGGATCACATCGTTCAACGGTCATTTGATGCTCTCAAGCATGCCTTGACCCACACACCTTTGTTGCACCCTCCGGAGTATACAAAGGACTACATCCTTTACTTAGCCGCCTCCACTTCCACTATTGCAATGGTGTTAGTTCAGGAGGACCTCAACGGTGAAGAACATGTGATCTATTACCTGAGCAAGAGTCTATCTGGACCCGAACTCCGATATTCACATGTAGAGAAACTGGCTCTGGCAGCCATCATCGCTATCCAGAGATTTCGCCATTACATCTTACTACGCACCACCACGGTGATTGCGGAATCAAACCCCATGTACCACGTCTTGACACGTCAAGTTCTCGGGGGAAAATATTCTAAATGGATCGTCATTCTTTAGGAATTCAATCTTGAATTTACAAAGTCCAAAGACAAAAAGTCCTTGGTGTTTGCAGAGCTTATCTGCGATCTCCCCCATGCTGATTAAGACATCGAACCTATAGATTCTCTCCCTGATGAAACTCTTTTCCTCATCAACACCTCTGATCCTTGGTATGGAGACATCCTCCTTTACCTTCAAACCCAACGTTTTCAGCCTAACACTTCCCGTGAAGAGCATCGACGTATTCACCACCATTCTTATTGTTACCTTATTGTTGGCGACACTCTGTATCGCCGTGGTATTGATACTATCCTTCAACGATGTTTAATTCATGCAGAGTTTGAACACGTTCTGAACGATTGTCACCTTGGCGCCTGCGGCGGTCACCTTTCTGGGATGGCCACAACCCAAAAAATCCTACGTGCCAGCTATTTTTGGCCCTCGATTTTCAAAGATTGTATCGAGGCAGTCAAAAAGTGCCCACCCTGCCAAGTTTTTAACAACAAGGCACGAACCCACCCTACTACGCTGCACCCCATTATCACCATCAACCCCTTCACCAAGTGGGGTATCGATTTCATGCAATGCAAGCGTACCTCAGCCGGGGGGCACGGTTATATAATCGTCGCTGTCGACTACTTTACCAAATGGGCTGAGGCTATACCTACCTTTCTGAACGATGGTCATACCGCAACTCTGTTTCTTTTCAACCACATCATAACTCGTTTTGGTGTACCATGCGCCATTGTCACTGATCACAATGCGCACTTTAAGAACCAGATGATGAGTGAATTACATGCCAAGTTGGGTTTTCGCCATGAAAAATCATCCCCATACTATCCTCAGGCCAATGGACAAGTTGAGGCCATCAACAAAGTCCTCAAAACCATGATTCAATGCATGGTAGGGGCAAACAAGACATCCTGGCATCTACAACTTTTCTCCGCTCTCTGGGCTTACCGTACTTCCGTGAAAACCGCAACTGGATTTACTCCTTTCGAATTGGTGTATGGCATTGAAGCCGTTTTACCAATCGAGTGTGAGATTCCATCTCTGAAACTTAAAGTAGAACTCCTGCCCCATACTTCTGCCAAAGAAGAACATTTCTTATATCTATCCAAACTCGACGAGACACGTTGTGATGCCGCTCTCGTTAACGAGGCACATCAGAAACGGATTAAAAATCAATATGACAAATCCGTCCATCCTCGGACTTTTGCAGAAGGAGACTTAGTCCTCATCTATGACCAAGCTCATGACAAATTGGGGACAGGTAAGCTAGAACCTCTGTGGCATGGCCCTTACATCGTAAAACGTGCTCTATATAGAGGCGCCTAGGAGTTAGTCGATTATGATGGAATTTCCCTAGGGGAGCCCCAGAACAGGCTTTACCTTAAAAAGTACTATGCCTATATCACCTAGCATGTGTACTTTGTACATTATTGTATTTTAGTTTGGTGTGTCTCTTTCTTTCGCGTGATCGAGTCTTTACCTTTGCCACTCATAACTGTGCCTTGTATTTTAATGCGCAGATGACGTCTTCCTTTCCTATCTTTTTCGGGTTTACGGATGGTGCTAGTCGACATACTCGGAACATTGCTTTGACAGCATGGGTCATTTACCAATTTGACGAGGTGGTGAGTTCAGGAGGTATTTTCTTAGGACCAATGACTAATAACATGGCAGAATATCACGCTGTCATCAGACTCTTGAACCAAGCCTCCTCCCTAGGTATCTCTCGTATCATTGTTAACCTAGACTCCCAACTCGTGGTCTATCAACTCAATCACATCTATGCTATCTGCAATCCTATCCTGCTACGTCTCCACCTACAAGTTCGCCATCTTGAACGAATGTTTGATTATATCGAATACAGACATATTCCATGAGAACTCAACAATGTGTCGGATTCGTTAGCTAATTACATTATGGATCGGTATCTCGCCCATATATAAGATTTCGTAAAGGAAATAAAAATTGTACATCACATGTAAATTAAAACACATCACATTAAAGGCATCATCATGTACAAATCATTTGGCACTGTAAGAACTTGGAACTATATATATATATACATAGCGTGACTAAAATGTTTTGATTACATCAAAAAGTATTTAGAAGAGAAAAATGTTGGGTCTTTTCACCCATACAACATCGCCTGACAAGTCATACAAAATAAGATCACCAGAGAGTCTCTAGTCTCCCTGCGCTACATTGTGATGAGAGTAACATATCACTGCATGCACTACATGTCTCAGTAGAGAATTAACATTCTCTGGCACTCCCACAGTGTGCCTCTGCAGGTGTAAAGGAACTTCTCCCCTCCGTAGACAAGGAATACCCATCGTGAGGCCTTGAAGGTTTCTTTCAACCTCTCGGAGACTTATCACTGGTGCTACCAGATCTGCCGCAACCGGGGCACCCCCATGACGTCCTAGTATCGGTATCTCAACCGGGTGCACTGCTCCCTTTTCTGCATGTTGAAAACAATACATCTTTTAAAACTCTTCTACATACCCCAAAAAATATATATACATTAAAAACTTAAAAAACAAAAACTAGACAAGGTATTGCTTAGTCTCTTACCTGACACATCCCAATCTTCCCCCGTGGGTAGAATCAAATCCATACACCCACGAAAATCCACCTCACCATACAGGAAGTCTTCTATCCAGAGATACTACTGTCTCAACCAAGTGAAGAAGTCACCAGTGAAATGAAACTCTAACTCTGCCACTAGCCTCGGAGACAGACTAGTCCACCTCTCCATCTGTGGTTCTTCCACTGGTCGCATTGGTAGTGCTATTTGAGGCTGCATCTGGGGGATGCACTCCAATAAAAATGAGACCAAAAAAGATCTGTATCCGAACTATTTCTGCCCCATCCTACACCACGAAACCTATTCCTTCACATTTCAAAGGAATCCTACACTCCAGTTAAACAGTGTTGGTTCCAAACACTGTATGCCATAAGCTACCTATGATCTCGATGCCAAATGTGCGCTAGTGCTTCCCTTCATGCTCGTGATGGAAAAAAAAATGGACCGGAGGGGTAACTCTTGGATATCCTTGATAGGGATTCTACCCCCCACCAGTCTTTCTCCTGGGACACAATGACGTGCCAGATACACGCCCACTTGCTCAGGAAGCGCCCTCTGCCCGGAAAAGGATATAGGAACCCCTCTTTTCGAGAGGCTAGTCAAGAAATATACGTCTTCCAACTCGATGGTTAGAAGTTATGTTCCGATCTGGAACCCTTGCTCTGCGACATCCCACAAGCTGATCATGTGCTCAAGCCATAAAATCTCCTTCTTCATTTTTTGCAATTTCAAGAATTTCAGTAAGCCACAAGCTCTCAACATGGCCCACGTGCGAGGACTCTGCAAGGAAGCCAAGTCATCAATCTCATTCTCTCATTCTTTCCACTCAATCATGGTCACTAGAATCACCTACAAACAAAAAACAAAGAATTTCATTATTCAATTTTTTTTGGCAATTTCGGCAATTTCCTAAACAATTTAAAAACATGAAATCTAATGCCCACATTGTTCAAAGAGACCACACCTTCTTTTGTAATCATCATGCCCTCTCTTTACCATTCAATAATCATCACACAACAATAAAACATTTTTTAATTAAGATGATGTCCATAATGGCTGCATGGGCGTATTTTCGAGTTTTCTACGACTTCTTTAACAAAAATGAACCATCCACCCAAGTGTCAAGGCATTGGAATATTGGCTATCACTTTCTAAAAAAATTTTGCACAAAGAATGTCTTACTCACATCGTTTTTAATAGAGGTCGATTTGATATTTTTTGGAGCAACCTAGGGCTTCATCTTTTAAATTAAATGCTGCTATGAAAATGAATATCAAACCATGTAATTGAAGAAGGAGAGATGAAGATCTACCTGGTCCAAATGGCAAGAGAAATAGTCAACCGTAGCTCCGGTATCAAGCGAAACAAGATCCTCCTCCAAAATGAGAATCTCCACTACTACAAATCCTTATGCAAAATGAAATGGTAAATGAAGATTTTCCTTGTATTACTATTTATAAATTTTCATTTTTATAAGGTATAGTTATTTATGGGTTTCTTTGACAATATAATGGCTTCACTAAACCACTGGATTGCAGTATTGACATCGCAGGTTTCCGAGCAGTTCTGATTCATTTGTTTACCTCGTCACATCCATGAGCATAGTCTTAGTTCGTTTTCAAGCTTGAAAATATGAGAATGCACCGTGTAGACTTTTATCTCTTTTTCAAACCCGCATGGACACATGAAAAAGGAACCCCCTGAAGTCATCTTTAAACTCTTTTCAGACTCTCTAAATATGAAAAGATCGTCAAGTGACCTTGCTTCCTTTCACACTCGTTAAAAGGTTCGAAAGGGCGTCTTTCGAGTGATAGTTTATCTCTTTTTCGGTCTCGTCAGACTACTTTACGAAAAAAGAACTGAGAGAGTTCTCTTTTAAGTGTTTTTCCAAACTCTATAATCATGAAAAACCTTCGAGTTTTCTGTCTTTGGACTCGCTAAAACACACATCGATAGGCCCATATGGGATCGAACCCTTACTTCTTCCAGTTTGTTTAAACAAAGGAAGAGGAACTTACCAAAGGTGAGTTATATCAAGCATGTGTTATCCTCCTTGAGCTCCTTAAATGAAAAGGAGGTACTCATCTATCTAGATGGGCGAAAATTTGAAAGAAGCAAGCCAAGTAGTCTCTTGAGAACATTACCAAGTAATTCTTAGAGTCGCCCTTGAACACGACACTTTATCATTTGCACGCATTATAATCCGATGAACCTCTGCACTGAGCCAATCCTTTGAGTTTCTTTCACTCCTCTGGGTCACCTGACGTAAGTCACAGCATCCACTGCATCATCAAGTTTTGGTCCATGTCATGTTTTTGCTGTTGTGCCTCAGTGTTCAAGGGAAGTATCCGCCTCTAGAGTCAGCCATCCCAAATATCTCGTTTCAAAACCCGTGTCAGTCCATGTTCATTTGATCTACCAATTACATCTCTATGTTCTTTTCATGTCGTTGATGGGGGACACATCAAGGCCCTCCTTCGACGAGCTTATTCCTGTCGACCTCAACACATTATCCAAAAATTAGGCTTAGAAACCAGTTAGTACTTTGGGACCTACATGCTTCAATGGCAGGCCTCCTCACATTTGACAGTAGGTTTACATCATTGACCTCTGATTAGATGATTCCACGGATGTCCGACTCCAGCTCATCCATTCACATTCATTGGAATGTACTAGGGTACCTTGGGAATCATTGACATTAATGGTGATCTCCCTCGCACTTGTTAACGGTTTACACCATTGACCAGTAATCAAGTGGTTTCTGCCATGTTCGACATCAGGACATCTATTCACATGGTTATATTTGTACCACATCGGGATCGGTAATAAGACCCTGGGTTGAGTGATCACTTTGATATATGCTTTGCTCGGGTTGCAAAGGAATTTCTCTTGGACAAATGATACATACACTATTACATAGATTCACTTTGTATTGGTTGTGGCTATGTCTTGTCATCTCGTAGATCCACTGTGTATTCTTCGTTGCTACGATCAGTTCAAATCATCAGAGTATAGATCCACATTGTATCTTCGGTGGCTATACCTTTTTATCAATACAATTATGGATTCACAGTGTATTTTATGGCAGCCATATCTTGCAAGTCTTGATCACCCAAGCATAAGTATGCCTGCCTTGGGTTTTGAAACATGTCATGATATTTGTTGGATGTTTGTGTGTAGCTTCCGTCAGGTTCTCTGAGTCTATACCCTTGCTTGAAAGTCTACAAACAATTTCAGTTATCAGTTCTCATATTCTAACTTCATACTTTGGGGGGCAATCTGTTACACATCAATATAACTCCATTTGATAAGTGTCGCATGTTCCTCACAACTGTCGCAAGTGTCGCATGTTCCTCACAACTGCCGCAAGTGTTGCATGTTCCTCACAACTGTCGCATGTTGTTCAAAAGTGTTGCAAATATCAAACAAAGCATATTGCCACGATGACGGCACTAAAAAGACACTTAGAATACCTCAAACACCTGATTTGGAGGAAGGAGAATGGCTAACTAAAGTAAGGAATCTCTTACCACCTGAAAGGAGCCCTCAAACTAGGGTTTTAAAGGAGAGAGCTTCTCTGCATTAGCCTTAGGAGCGCTGGCACTCCCCTACAAGGTGCTAGGGAGCATTATAGCACCAAATCACCCCTCTGAAGAAGCACTACACATCTTTGAAGCACTGGCGCTCCCCTTGAGCCTACTAGGGAGCGTTATAGCACCCTGATGCCCCTTTTGAGGGAGCTCTATCTAATCTGGGCAGTATTTGATCTGTTGAGGAGAATAAGGGGAGGATCTTTCAAGTTTGGAAGGCAGTTGCATTCGAATTCCTAGTTCAATCATGATCTTAGTAGAAGATCCCTGATCTAAGGAGGGAATTCCTCAACCTACCCTAAAGATACCTCAAGAGGTTAAGCCTCTCTTAACCTATATAAGCAAGCTCTATGATGGTGGAAAGGGGGAGGAATTGCAAGCATGAAACCTATGATCTCATAGGAAACACACAGTGAACTGGAGGAGAGTAATCAGTGAAGCCGCTATCATCTAGGTCATGGATCTTTTGAGAAAGGGTTAGAAAAAGGGGACTTGACGAAGTTGTCGCATTCGCATCCACAATTGTAAGTTACTTCTGTCATTGTTCTCATTAATATGACACACTTGGCCTGTTTCTTTCTAGTTTGTGTCTGATCTTACATGAACTTATATCTGATAGATAGATCTATTTTCAAGCTAATATCAATAGAGTAGGAAGTGGTCATACTATTGTTTGTCTACAGGGCTCATCGAGGAGCGAAAGATTGGATCTCAACTCGGAGTGTGCAGGGACAAACGCCAGTAAAAGGTACTTCTGTTCTCCTTCCTCCTCATGCATTAGTTTGTATAGATCTGAAAGGAAGTTAGTGTCCACGTTAAGCATCTTCTGTCTTAAGAGTTAAGAGTCTAGCTCTCAAGAGGTGATCTACCTGTCCGCAGGGAGATTTTCCTTCAACATAGGGTTGTCCACTATCACCCCTATTGTTTATCCTTGTGATGGAAGGACTTAATATTTCTCTTAAAAAGGGTCAAGCAGAAGGAAAGTTGATGGGTATAGAGGTTTCTAGGATTATTAAGATTATTCATCTTCTCTTTGTGGATGACGTTCTAATAATGTCCAAAGATTCGATCCCAGAATGGAAGGAAATCAAAAAAATCCTTAATGTCTTTTTTTGTGCTTTGGGACTGATGATTAATGTCCAAAAGTCTTCTTTTTTTCACTACGGAGCTCAACAGGACACTCTAGATGCTTTAAAAGACTTATTTCACTTCAACTTCATGAATCTTTCGGAAGGATTTAAATGCTTGGACTTCTATTTAAAGCTTGATAGCTACAAGATGAAGGATTGGCAGTGGCTTATCATGAAGTTCGAGAACCAAATAAGTCATTGGTGCAATCGGTTTCTTTCACTGGGGGGTAGATATGTGATGATAAAAGCAGTGTTAGAGAGTCACCCAATATATTGGATGGCTTTGGATCACATCCTGACAACAATTATAAATCAAATCAATAAGCTAGTTATTTCCTTTCTCTGGTCAGGCAACAAGAAAAAAGAGAGATACCATTTATGTAGATGGGAGACCATTATGAAGCCAAAAAAATTTGGAGGGTGGGGGTTGAGAAACATTTTCTTTTTTTATAGGGCTCTGGTGACTAATACTTTGTGGCAAGGCTTGATGAAGAATGGTATTTGGCATCGGGTGATAAAGGATAAGTATTTACCCCATGGTTTTTTGATGACTTAGCTGAGATCGACTTCCTCCGTTACGTCATACAGTTCCCAAACTTGGAAAAACATCCTGACTACTTTACCTCTGATCTTGCATTGTATAACATGGAAGCCGGGTACAGGAGAATCCATTATTGTTGGGAAGGACAAAATTTTGGGCTTGGGGAAGGAATCCATTTTGTCTACTGAATTGGTTTTCTTTCTTAATAATAAAAATGTTTATTATATTTATCAAGAAAGTCGAGTCTCCCCATAGGGATCAATCTACTCCAACTGGTTAGATAGCTCAGATTTGGGATTGGAGGGCGATTTAACAGCGGAATGGGAAATGTATAGGAGGAACCTGAATGTATCAGACATTCAACTTGTTGTTCCTGAGTCTGTACTAAGGCTTAAAGTACAGTGTCAAGGCATCCAAAAAATATGATAATAGTTGATAGAAGATCTCGCTAACCTT
This sequence comes from Picea glauca, assembly GCA_000966675.3. Classification (NCBI taxonomy): domain Eukaryota; kingdom Viridiplantae; phylum Streptophyta; class Pinopsida; order Pinales; family Pinaceae; genus Picea; species Picea glauca. Next base: position 161,975 of record JZKD02S1842158.1, on the reverse strand, counting down.
GGTGTGGGAAGCTAATGAAGATTT
>JZKD02S1842158.1:132128-148078 GCA_000966675.3 Picea glauca | reverse complement strand
GAATATTAGTTTTTATTTAATTTCACCATGTGTTATCCTAATAGTTCAATCAATGTAAATCTTGCTTTAAATTTGTCAGCTTGCATGAGGAGATTTCAATTTATTGCAAGGTTTACAGGTCTTTCACAAATTTAATAATGGTATTATGATTACACAAGTGGCAGTTGATGTGGAAGGGGAAATAAATGTGATGGGAAGTGGTGATGTGATGTCATGGAAGATGAAAAGTGGTAAGTATGGAAGTGTAATATGAGGGTTGGTAAGTGAATTATGTAGTATGTGGGACTACGGACCTATGGATCCTTGCAGTCCTACGATACTAAAGATATGGAGAAAGGTGAGGACTCCCACACAGAAACAAGAAATGTGACTAAGTATAGGAAAATGATCGTTTTGCAGGTCGCGAAGGTAGAGGGTGTATTTTGTAGAATACAGGAATGCATGTTGGAAGGTATGTGGATGATCCAAGAGGATCTAAGAAATGCTCAAAGAGGTCTAGAAGGATATGAAATGCTCATAGAGGTCCTAGGGGATCTATAAATTCTTAAAATTATACCGTCTCAAATCATCTCGAAAATTACATCATTGTGTAGATCTTGTTTCCATATTTCCAACGACACAAACGTTTTGTCAAACGAAGCTCATATGCAAAAATTATGGGCAGTCAAAGTTCAGGTCAATCAGGTCAAGTAAAAAGTAAAAGGGGTAAAAAGAACATGTGTGATGTCTATACAGTGCCATGTGGCATGACTATACAAGTGACTTGGTCACACCCGAAGGTGACACATGGACTGATCAGTTGACTAGGAATATGAGTTGGCAAGTCGTACCTCCATGCTAACAAGTTTGTTCAATAATAATTAGACATGTGGCATTGAAGATCCAATGAGAGTTTTCCATGTGGAAACCCCTCATTGACCCTTAATGGTTAGTGTTTTGTAAAAATTTTGGAGTCAATAGGGTTGACCTCATTGTTACACATCAATATTACTCAATTGGATAGGTTTTGCATGTTCCTCTCAACTGTCGTAAGTGTCGCATGTTCCTTACAACTGTCGCAAGTGTCGCAAACATCAAAAAAATCATACTCTCATGATGACGAAACCAAGGAGGCACTTAGAATACCTCAGACACTTGATTTGGAGGAAGGAGAATGATTTACTAAAGTCAAGGAACTCTTATCACCTAAAAGGAGCCCTTAAAACAGGGTTTTGAAGGAGAGCGCTCCCCTATGGAATCCTTAGGAGTGCTAGTGCTCCCCCACAAGCTACTGGGGAGCATTATAACAAAAAACCACCTCTCTGAAGGAGAGCTACCCATCCTTAGAGCGCCGGCGCTTCCCTTGAGCCTCCTAGGGAGCGTTGTAAACCCCTGATGCCCCTTTTGAGGGAGCGTTGTCTAATCTAGGTAGTGGTTGGCCCGTTGAGGAGAATAAGGGGAGGATATTTCAAGTTTGGAAGGCGGTTGCACTCGAATTCTTGGTTCAATCATAATATCCCTGATCTAAGGAGGGAATTCCTCAACCTACCCTAAATATACCTCAAGAGGTTAAGCCTCTCTTGACCTATATAAGCAGGCTCTATGATGGTGAAAAGGGGGAAGAATTGCTAGCATGAAACCTATGATCTCATAGGAAACACACAGTGAAATGGAGGAGAGTAATCATTGAAGCTGCTGTCATCCGGATCGTGGATCTTTCGAGCAAGGGTTAGACAAAGGGGACTTGACGAGGTTCGAGCAAGGGTATTCGCATCTACGATTGTAAGTAACTGCTGTCACTGTTCTCATTAATATGACATGCTTGGCCTGTTTCTTTCTAGTTTGTGTCTGATCTTACATGAACTTATCTCTGGTAGATAGATCTATTTTCAAGCTAATATCAATAGAGTAGGAAGTGGTCATTCTTTGTTTGTCTACAGGGCTCGTTGAGGAGTGGAAGATTGGAGCTCAACTCGGAGCATGCAGGGACAAACATCGATAAAAAGATACTTCTATTCTCCTTCCTCCTCATGCATTAGTTTGTATAGATTTGAAAGGAATTTAGTGTCCACATTAAGCATTTTCTGTCTTAGAGTTAAGGGTCTATCTCTTTGAGGCAATCTACCTGTCCGCAGGGAGATTTTCCTACAACAGAAACTGGCGACTCCGATGGGGAGTCCTCAAATCAAAACTTTTTGTTTTGATTTCTCCTCATTGACCTTGTCTTACCCCTTGATTGTTTTCAGACCTGGTTCACCCCTTTTTTATTGATTTCATGAGCTGATTGACTCCCTACCCCATCACACTCAGCTTGCTTGACAATATTAGACTGCAATTTTTGGATTTTTTGACACTTTTAGGAGCTTTTTGAACCTGGCGCCCCTGTTCCTGTATTGACAGAGCACCAGTGCTCCATGATTGCCTTACACAGAGCGCTATAATGCTCCTTGCTCTTTACAACAAAGCGCCAACCCTCTTTTGGCCAAAAAACTTTCCAGAATTGCTTTTTTCAGGGTCTAATCTCTGAGTTTCACCTGCTGAGCCTCTCTGAGAGTCAATGATTCTTCCCATTCAACCTTGACATCTTTCTTTTTGAAGAACGAACGCCTTGCAGTTTGGATTTTTTAGCCTCTTTCATTATTTTTGAGTTTTTCTGCTGATTGGGAGTTTGAAACCAATGCATTTTTATTCTCTCCTTTTTAACTGAGCAGAGACTTTGGTGAAGTACATCAGAGGCCTACGAATCTCTTCATTTGGTTTTAGTTGAGGTCGTTGTTCTTCGACATTTATTTTGGTTTGAAGTTCTTGATTTTTGTTTGTTGTTTACTTTTCTTTTGCTTCTTGTTTTTGATTGCAACAAGAGGGTGTATTGTTTGTACCAAACCTGCTTGTGTTCATCTGAGTTCCTTGATCCAAAAAGGATAATTAGCAAGACGAGCATTGTTTTGAATGAATCATTATTCACATACAAACAATAAAGAGACATCTTCATGATTGATTTTGCATATTCGAAGGTATTTCGAAAGTTTTAGCACCACATCAGGATTTGATTGAAGAAAATTTGTTTGAGGACATTCCTTATCAGTGCTTGTTAGTGAAAAGAACTCTCTCTCTCTCCCTTAGATAGATGCTCATCGAAAAGAAATGAATGCTTATCATATTTGATGCATTTTTTGGAGATTGAGTCATAATTCCATCCGTTTCACTTCCATGCACCCCTTTTGAGTAAAGAACAGCCATAAAATGAAAGCTAATTAAAAACTATCTAGAACATTTTCTTTTCTAGATCCTCCACCAACAGTAGACTAGGCTTAGTACTTTGGATTAGGCTGTGAGCATAACTCTCCAAAGTTGACAAAACAAACATTAGCATCCTGAGCTAGGGAGAGTCAAATCCAATTATCGTATAAGTCTGCCTGGGATCCCCCTCTCACACAGGGGTTATGCACGAGGTCGCATTCGGGAGAGCTACAGAGATTATCCCTCCGTGGTTTGACTAATTGTAGTGGTCAGATCATATTATGGGGATCGCTTGAAGGTAAATCCACAATTACTAAGTGGAAGCCTTTAAATTTGATTTTGGGCTAGATACCCTGCCCGTACGTTCGGATCGGACTGCCGATTTTTCCCGCCCAGGGGCTGACTGCGAATTGGTAACCTTAGTGGCCATAATATTTAGGGTCTTACACAAGGTGACGGTGAAGGGAAGTATCACTATACCTGGAGCAGACATTGGTCAAACTCACTCGGGCTCCTTGGAGGGTAAATCCACAATTACTGCGTGGAAGCTTGCACCAAGGCGTAAGTCCGTTAAGTAGGTCGCCATTGTAACTGTTCCACCATATCCCCACCCCTTCTTGACTTGATCATGCGACATTGGATTTCATCACCAACTAGTACGGTCATCGAAAGAAGGTCATGTTTTCTTGGTTGTGATTCTTAAATTCTATTAGCGTATGATGTTTCTTTTCGATAGTTGGCCATAGATTTTATTTTTCCGACTCTTTTTCGCCAACATTGACCCTCCACGCCGTTCGCGGAGGCCACAGGGACTTCCTCCAGAAAATATGGAAGGGAACACCCCTTTACCCCCTCATTCTATAGAGGAATCTCCTCAACAGAGCGAGGTTCAAGACACTACAACTTCCCAAGAAGAAGTTCCCACTCCTTTAGAAAATTTTTGAATTGTTTCAGAGTCTCTGGAAGCTGTCCGCATTCCGGAGGGATATGAACGATGTGTTCTCCAACTCAATTCAGTTGGTGAATTTGTCATCGTCAAACCTTATGATATTCCAACTGGGTCTCGTTCAAACCCTTTAGCCGATGGCCCCTTTTGGACCGCAGACATTGTTCAAAGTCCACCACGCATGGTGCGGGACCTTTATGGAGCAGGAGTAGGTGTCGACACACCTATCTCCTACACCGTACCTTTAAACCATTTTACCGGTACTACAGGTTTTACGGCCACACCGTCCGTAGATCCGAACACATCATCCATTGGCCCAAGGTCTACTTTTCCTCTCCAGATGACCCATTCCACAATGGTCCCTCACATTCCAACTATTCCCGCCAGTAATGCAGTGGTTAGCCAAGCTGCTATTGGCACACCAGTAACATCAAGACCTACATCATCACTCCCTTTTGGGTACAAAGCACTGAATCTTTCCACTGCCACTACTACCCAAGTTATACCAGGAAGTTCCATACCTATCCAACAACCCAGAGGGACCGGTCTTGGTCGTCTTAACCCATTTAGCGGTACCGGTCAGTCATTTGCATTTGGTTCTCAAATTCCGGGAACTCTACCTCAAGCTGGGGGGCATCCTCCCATCGGAGGACAACTTCCATTTGGAGCGCACCCTCATGCTGGGGGGCAGCCTCAATCTGGAGCCTACCATCAACCGTATGGAAAAAATGTGTCTGCCACACCTAATTTGTGGAATATCCCTTTTCCAGGAAACCCACAGTTCTCGGTAGGACACAATTCTCAAGCTCCACAACAACCCCCTTATGGACAAATGCCAAATCCATCTTATAATCCTCAAAACCCATCCGGTTATCCTCCGCTCGCACATGTTTCTCAAAACACCTCAAATCCTATGTACCCTGGTCAACACCAACCTCATATGAGAGGGCCTACTAGTTACAATTATCTGCATAACCCAGTGTATGGGCCTACTGGTGTCCCCATACCACACCAGTATTACCCACAGGTTAACCGACAACTACCTTTCCTAGCAACCCTGGATCTTCCAGACTTGTCTCGGTTAACGAATGATCCCATTTTTCATTCTTTGGTTTGGCCAGCTATTCCAGCTAAACTTCCTTCCGATATTCCAAAATTCGACGGAAAGTCCAAAGAAGACCCAAACAACCACCTGATGACTTTCCATTTGTGGTGTTCATCCAAATCCCTCATGGACGATTCTATACGTTTGTGTCTTTTTCAATGAACGCTTATGGATTCTACAACAAAATGGTATATTGAATTACCATGTGCCTCTTTTCACGATTTCAAATCCCTCACCATGTCCTTCCTCAAACACTTCAAACTACCCATTCTATATGAAACGGGTACTGAACTATTGACTTCCCTTCATCAGACAACTTCCGTACACATCTCCGATCATATTCATGAATGGAGAGGACGACGAAGGCTAATCAAGGCAGTCATTCCTAACCAATTATTAGCAGAATGGTTCACTAAATCATTGTTACCCCAGATCGCTCGTGATGTTGCCATGGGTGGTGTAGTCACCGAGGAAGAAGCTATTGCCCGAGCTCAGTACTTGGACTTATTTTATTCATAGTCTGGTACTCTGTATGAGTTGATACCAAATGATACCCGTGCCACTAATGATCCATCCAAACCATCGTCTGCCTCACACGCGGATGGAGTTATTGGCTCTGTCAAAACCCAATCTACTTCCCAGTCGATTGGAACAACTAAGCGGCCCGCTTCGCTGGCTGCTCCAAGCCTGACCGCACCCTCTTCTACCCCCCCTCAAACTCAGGTCTCTGAGGTGAATGTGGTCCAATCGACCCCTTCACAACAAATCGAGGGCAAGAAGAAAGCGAGAAATAAACCAAGGAAAAACAATAATAACGAACAACCAAAAAATCAACCATAAACCCCTGCCGTCGGAAAACAACCACAACAGAAACTGAAGTTCCCATGTCTCATTTGTGGTGATTATCACTACACCCGAGACTGTCCACATCATGATGAAGTGGCTAAGATCTTTAAGGGAAATTCACAACCCACTGTGCTTACTCAGCCTTTCCCACAGCAGCAATCTTTGGTTGCTCAAACCCCCACTCCAGGGGGTAGTTCCAACCAACCCCATGATGAATCCTCAACAAGTGCTCACATTTACATGTTTAACGGGGTTAATCTGACCACTCGCACTGCGACATATGACACACCAGTTAAACCTGATAAACCAAAGACTACTAATGGTTCCATACCGGACCCATTACCATCTTCCGTTAGTCCTCCATATGCTATCCCTCCATCCGAGCCACTCCAAATTGAGAAACCGTCATTTGACTCCATTTTACGCCCTCCTAAGAGCACTATCCGAAAATCCACCTTTAACCCTAGTTCACAGGCCGCCCAACACTACAACATCATTGAAGATTTGGCTCAAGCACCGTGTGCTATGTCCGCTTTAGAAGTTTTACAACAATGTCCCAGCCAACGTAGAATGCTCTTAGCTGCTATCGGTGCTTTTGATCCTGAGTCATCAAAGAACCTCACGTTTAATCTAGATGATCATCAACCCCGACTCTCCCACCGGTTAGCTTTTCAAATTGATGTTGTTGTTCACAATCAACAAATCCACTGAACTATCTTGGATGAGGGAGCCTCTACTTGTGTCATGTCTCTAGCTTGTTGGAAAGGCTTAAAATCACCTTCCCTTAACCAATCCCCCATGATGTTACGTGCTTTTGATGGACGAGGTTTTCATCCTCACGGATTGTTACAATCCTTAGTTGTTCAGTTGGGCGGAAAAACTGTTACCGTTGATGTCAAGGTGGTCGATGCCCCCCTCGATTACAACCTACTACTTGGAAGAAGTTGGTTCTACACTATGACTATCGTCGCCTTGTCGTTGTTTCGATGTGTACAATTCCCCCATCAAGGCAAAATTGTCATTATCGATCAACTCGATTTTTGTACACCCGACGCTCGCGTCCCTGTCACCAACAACATTCCTTTTTTGGGAGACCACCCAGTCATGTATGAAAGCATTGGTGTTGGCTTATAGAAAGATTCTAGCCTCATGGGTACTTTCCCTACACCACTTCCAACTACCACGCATCATATTTCCGCCATCAATATGATCTCAACTATGCCTTATCAATCCTTGGAATCATCTGATCCCTAGATTGTACCTAGCCCTCTGGAATTTGATGTGCTCGGTGACACCATGCCACTTAGCCCAGCCGAGGCCGCATATGTAGCTATTCAATCTGCCCCTCCCTCTCTGAAAAACCCACATTTGTTGGCACCTGATGCCTACTCGGTGCCTTCATGGTTGGATTCCCTATCGTCTGCAATCAATTACATTTCCCAAATTTTCCCTTCTGACGAATCTATTATGGAAATGCTTAGTATTGACGATCTACCTTAGGATGATAACCATCATCGATCCTCTTTTCTTCCACCTTTGGAAGAAATTCACCAATACATACACTTTGTCTTCCCTCCCGATGTTACCGATGCTCCGCAATCTCCTATCCTCACGCAAGATACTCTCTCTGAGGGGAATATGGGTAACATCTCTACCACGATCATTATTGATATTTTGATCAAAGAAGGTGTCATGGAAAACATTAACCTTGGTGCTAATTGCACACTCGAAGAAGTGGTCTCTTACACCACTTTGTTTAAAGAATTCCGTGATGTCTTCACTTGGAGCTATGAAGAAATGCCAGGGATCGACCCTTTGATCATCATGCACGAAATCCAGACTTACCCTGGTGCGAAACCTGTTCGACAAAAACTCTGCCCGGTTCATCCTAAGAAAATCGAAGCTATAAAGGCAGAAGTTGAGAAAATTCTAAAATCTGGCTTTATCTATCTCGTCCCTTTGACAGAATGGGTCTCCAACCTTGTTCCGGTTGATAAAAAACAAGGAACCATCCATGTTTGTGTTGACTATCGGGATCTCAACAAAGATTGTCCAAAGGAAAACTACCCTACGCCCTTCATCGACCAAATCATTGATAATTGCGTGGGGAGTGTAATATTCTCTTTCATGGATGGCTTCTCTGGGTATAACCAGATTGAAATCTTACCTGCTGGTCAACAGAAGACAACCTTTATCTGCCCATGGGGAAATTTCACCTATCGAAAGCTACCTTTTGGTCTCAAAAATGCTGGTGCAACTTTCCAGCAGGCCATGTCGTACGCTTTCCACGATATCAAGCATATCACAGAGCCTTACCTCGACGACTTACCTGCCCACTCATCCAATCGATCCGATCATGTTGATCACTTACGGGCTATTTTTCTTTGATGTCGGTTCTACCGTATTCGCTTGAACCCACATAAGTGCATTTTTGCTGGCGAATCCGGTCGACTCCTCGGTTTCATTATCTCTAAAGACGGGATCAGGGTGGATCCTTTAAATATTAAGGACATTCTAGCCTTACCCCCACCTACCAATTTAACCCAACTCCAAATTTTGCAAGGAAAAGCAAACTTCCTTTGTTGTTTCATTTGCAACTACGCCGAGATAACTAAAGGATTCATGCGATTACTGCAGAAAAACACTCCTTTCATCTGGGATGACACTGCCCAACGGTCATTCGATGCTCTCAAGCACGCCTTGACCCATGCACCTTTGTTGCACCCTCCATAGTATACAAAGGACTACATCCTGTACTTGGCCGCCTCCAGTTCCACTATTGCAATGGTGTTAGTTCAGGAGGACCTCAACGGTGAAGAACATGTGATTTATTACCTGAGCAAGAGTCTATCTAGACCCGAACTCCGATATTCACATGTAGAGAAATTGGCTCTGGCAGCCGTTATCGCTGTCCAGAGATTCCGCCATTACATCTTATTACGCACCACCACGGTGATTGCGGACTCCAACCCCATGTACCATGTCTTGACACGTCAAGTACTTGGGGGAAAGTATTCTAAATGGATCATTATCCTTCAGGAATTTGATATTGAATTTACAAAGTCCAAAGCCAAAAAATCCCTGGTGTTCGCAGAGCTTATCTGTGCTCTCCCTCGTGCCGATGAATACATAGAACCTAGAGATTCTCTCCTCGATGAATCTATTTTCCTCATCAGCACCTCTGATCCTTGGTACGAAGATATCCTCCTTTACCTCCAAACTTAATGCTTTCAGCCTAACATTTCTCGTGAAGAGTGTCGACGTATTCGTCACCACTCTCGTCGTTATCTTATCATCGGCGACACCTTGTATCGCTGTGGTATTGACACTATCCTTTGACAATGTCTGATTCATGAGGAGGCTGAACGCATTCTGAACGATTGTTACCTTGGCGCCTATGGCGGTCACCTTTCTGGGATGGCCACAGCCCAAAACATCCTACGTGCCGCCTACTTTTGGCCCTCGATTTTCAAAGATTGTATCGAGGTCGTCAAAAAATGCCCACCCTGCCAAGTCTTTAACAAGAAGGCACACACCCACCCTACTACGCTGCACCCCATTATCACCATCGACCCCTTCTCCAGGTGGGGTATCGATTTCATGCAATGTAAGCCTACCTCAGCCGGGGGGCACGGTTATATAATTGTCACCGTTGACTACTTTACCAAATGGGATGAGGCTATGCCTACCTTTCTGAATGATGGTCTTACCATAGCTCTGTTTCTTTTCAACCATATCATAACTCATTTCAGTGTACCACATGCCATTGTCACTGATCATGGTGCACACTTCAAGAACCAGATGATGAGCGAATTGCATGTCAAATTGGGTTTTCGCCATGAAAACTCATCCCCTTACTACCCTCAGGCCAACGGACAAGTTGAGGCCATCAACAAAGTCCTGAAAATCATGATTCAACGTATGGTAGGGGCAAACAAGACATCGTGGCATCTACAACTCTTTTCCGCTCTCCGAGCTTATCGCACTTTCGTGAAAACTGCAACTGGATTTACTCCTTTCCAGTTGGTGTATGGAATCAAAGTCGTTCTACCAATCGAGTGTGAGATTCCATCACTAAAACTTAAAGTAGAACTCCTAACCCATACTTATGCTGAAGAAGAACGTTTCTTATATCTATCCAAGCTGGGCGAAACATGTCTTGATGCTGCTCTCGTCAATGAGGCACATCAGAAACGAATTAAAAATCAATACGACAAATCCATCCATCCTCGAACTTTTGCAGAGGGAGACTTAGTCCTCGTATATGACCAAGATCATGACAAATTGGGGACAGGTAAGTTAGAACCTCTGTGGCACGGTCCTTACATCATGAAACGTGTTCTACACAGAGGCGCCTACGAATTAGTAGATCATGATGGAATTTCCCTAGGAGAGCCCTGGAACGGGATTTACCTTAAAAAGTACTATGCCTAAATCACCTAGCATCTGTACTTTGTACATTATTGTATTTTAGTTTGGTGTGTCTATTTCTTTTGCATGCTCGAGTTTTTACCTTTGCCACTCATGAATGTGCTTGTGTTTTCATGCACAGATGACATCTTCCTTTCCTATCTTTTTTGGGTTTGTAGATGGCACTAGTCAACATACCCGGAACATTGCTTCGGCAGCATGGGTCATTTACCAATTTGACGAGGTGGTGAGTTCAGGAGGTATTTTCTTAGGACCAGTGACCAACAACATGGCAGAATATCATGCTATCATGGACCTTTTAACCCAAGCCTCCTTCCTAGGTATCTCTCATATCATTATTTATTTAGACTCCCAACTCGTGGTCTATCAACTTAACCGTATCTATGCTATCCGTAATCCTATCTTGCTACGTCTCCACCTGCAAGTTCACCGTCTTGAACGAATGTTTGATTATATTGAATATAGACACATTCCAAGAGAACTCAACAGTGTTTCAGATTCGTTAGCAAATTACATCATGGATCGGTATCTCGCCCACATATAAGATTTAAGGAAAGAAAAATTGTACATCACATGTAAATTAAAACACATCACAGACATCATCATGTACAAATCATTTGGCACTGTAAAAAGTCAGAATTGTATATATATATATATATATGGCACGACTGAAATGTTTTGATTACATCAAAAAGTATGTAGAAGAGAAAAATCTTGGGTCTTTACACCCATACAACATCGCCTGACAAGGCATACAAAAATACGATCACCAGAGAGACTCTAATCTCCCTGCACTACATTGTGTTGTGAGTAACATATCACTGCGCGCACTACGTGTCTCAGTAGAGAATTGACATTCTGTAGTACTCCCATAGTGTGCCTCTGTAGATGTAAAGGCACTTCTCCCCTCCGTAGAGGAGGAATGCCCATAATGAGGCCTTGGAGGTTTCTTTCAACCTCCCGAAGACCTATCATTGGCACTCCCAGATCTGCTACAACTGGAGCACCCCCATGACGACCTGGTATCGGTATATCGGCCGGGCACACTGCTCCCTTTTCTGCATGTTAGAAACAATACATCTTTTAAAAAACTCTTCTATTTACCCAAAAAAAAATATATATATACATTAAAAACTTAAAAAACAAAAACTAGACAAGATGTTGCTCAGTCTTTTACCTGACACATCCCAATATTCCCCCGTGGGTAGAATCAAATCCATACTGCCGCGGAAATCCACCTTAGCATACAGGAAGTCCTCTATCCAGAGATACTGCTGTCTCAACCAAGCAAAGAAATCACTGGTGAAATGAAACTCTGACTCCACTACTAGCCTCAGAGACAGACTAGTCCACCTCTCCATCCATGGTTCATCCACTGGTCGCGCTGCCAGTGCTATCTGAGGCTACATCTAGGGGATGTGCTCTAAGAAAAATGAGACCAGAAAAGAGCCGTAACCAAACTGTTTCTGTCCCATCCTGCACTGTGAAACCTATTCCTTCACATTCCGAAGGAACCCTGCACTCCAGTTGAACAGTGTTGGTTCTAAGAACTGTACACCATAATTCACTTGCGATATTGACGCCAGATGTGTGCTAGTACTGCCTGTCACGCTCGTGATGGAAAACAAAATGGACCGGAGGGGTAGCTCTCGAATATCCTCGATAGGGATTTTACCCCCTACCAGTCTTGCTCCCGGGACACAGTGACGTGCTAGATACACGTCCACTTTCTCAGGTAGCGCCCTCTGCCTGGAAAAAGATATGGGAACCCCTCTTTTCGAGAGGCCAGTCAAGAAATAAACATATTCCAACTCGATGGTTAGAAGCTGTGTGCCAATCCAAAATCCTTGCTCTGTGACATCCCATAAGCCTATCATGTGCTCAAGTAATAAAATCTCCTTCTTCATTTTTTGCAATTTGAAGAATTTTAGTAAGCCACAAGCTCTCAATCTGGCCCGTGTGCGAGGACTCTGCAAGGCATATAAGTCATCCATCTCATGTTCTTGTTCTTTCCACTCGATCATGGTCACCGAAATCACCTACAAAACAAAAAATAAAAAAATTTCATTATTTCAATATTTTGGCAATTTCGGAAATTTCTTAAAAGCAATTTAAAAACATGAAATCCAATGCCCACATTCTTTAAAGAGACCACGCCCTCTTTTATAATCATCATGCCCTCTCTTAGCCATTCAATATCCATCACACAACAATTAAAACATTTTTTAAATGAAAACGATTTCATTATGGCTGCGTGGGCATATGTGGGAATTTCTTATGGTTTCTTTGCCAAAAATGACCCATCCACTTAGGCATTAAGGTGTTGGCATCTTGGATATCACCTTCTAAAACGTTTTTTCACAAATAGTGTCTAATTCCCATCTCTTTTAAAAGAGGTCGATTTGATCTTTTTGGGGTGACTTAGGGCTTCATTTTTTAAATTAAATGCTGCTATGAAAATGAATATCAAACCATGTGATTGAAAGAAGGGAAGATGAAGATCTACCTGGTCTGAACAGTGAGAAAAACGGTCAACTGTAGCTTCGATATCGAACGAAACAAGATCCACCTCCCAAAGTGAGAATCTCCACTGCTACAAATCCTTATGTAAAATGAAATGGTAAATGGAATTTTCATTGTATTACTATTTATAAATTTCCATTTTTTATAAGGTATAGTCATTTATGGGTTTCTCTAACAATATATTGGCTTCACTAAACCTCTGGATTGTAGTTTTGACATCGCAGGTTTCCTGGTAGTTCTGATCAATTATTTACCTTATCGCACTCATGAGCATAGTCTTAGTTCGTTCTCAAGATCGAAAATATGAGAATGCATCGGGTAGACTTTTATCTCTTTTTCGAACCCGCATGGACACACGAAAAAGGAACCCCCCTAGAGTCATATTTAAACTCTTTTCAGACTCTCTAAATATGGAAATATTTTCGAGTGACCTTGCTTCCTTTCACACTCATTAAAAGGTTCGAAAGGGCGTCTTTCGAGCGATAGTTTATCTCTTTTTCGGTCTTGTTAGACTACTGTACAAAAAAGGAACTGAGAGAGTTCTCTTTTAAGTGTTTTTCCAAACTCTATAATCCTGAAAAACCTTTGAGTTTTATGTCTTTGGAATCATTAAAAAAACATCGACAGGCCCATACGGGACCGAACCCTTACTTCTTCCAGTTCGTTAAACAAAAGAATAGGCACTTACCGAAGGTGAGTTATATCGAGCATGTGTTATCCTCCTTGAGATCATTAAATCAAAAAGAGGTACTCGTCTATCTGGGGGGGAATATTTGAAAGAAGCAAGCCAAGCAATCTCTTGAGAACATTACCATGCAATTCTTGGAGTCGCTCTTGAACATGACACTTTGTCATTTGCGTGCATCATAATCCGCTGAACCTCTATACTAAGCCAATCCTTCGAGTTTCTTTCACTCCTTTGGATCACCCGATGCAAGTCACAGCATCCACTGCATCATCAATTTTTGGTCCATGTCATGTTTTGTTGTTGTGCCTCAGTGTTCAAGGGAAGTATCCGCCTCGAGAGTCAGCCATCCCAAATATCTTTCCTCAAAACCTGTGTCAGTCCATGTTATTTTGATCTACCAACTACATCTCTATGTATGTTTCGTGTCGTTGGTGGGGGATACATCAAGGCCCTCCATCGACGAGTCTATTCCTGTCAACTTCAACACATTATCCAGGAATCAGGCTTAGAAACCAGTTAGTACTTTGGGACCTGCATGCCTCAATGGCAGGCCTCCTCACATTCGACAGTAGGTTTACATCATTGACCTCTGATTGGATGATTCCACGGGTCTTCGACCTCATCTCATCTATTCACATTCGTTGGAATGTACTAGGGTACCTTGGGAATCATTGACATTAATGGTGATCTCCCTCGCACTTGTTAACGGTTCACACTATTGACCAGTAATCAAATGGTTTCTGCTATGTTCAACATCAGGACATCTATTCACATGGTTAGATTCGTACCATATTGGGATTGGTAAGAAGACCTTGGGTTGAGTGATCACTTTGATATATTCTTTGCCCAGGTTGCGAAGGAGTTTCTATTGGACAAATGATACATACACTGTTACATAGATCCACTTTGTATTAGTCATGGCTATGTCTTGTCATCTCGTAGATCCACTATGTATTCTTTGTGGCTACGATCATTCCGAGTCATCAGAGTATAGATCCACATTGTATCTTTGGTGGCTATACCTTTTTATCAATACAATTATGGATCTGCGGTGTATTTTATGGCGGCCATATCTTGCAAGTATTGATCACCCAAGCATAGGTATGCATGCCTTGGGTTTTGAAATATGTCATGATATTTGTTGGATGTTTGTGTGTAGCTTCCGCCAGGTTCTGCAAGTCTATACCCTTGCTTGAAAAGTCTACAAAGCATTTCAGTTATCAGTTTCTATCTTCTAACTTCATGCTTTGGGAGGCAATCTGTTACACATCAATATTACTCAATTGGATAAGTGTTGCATGTTCCTCTCAACCGTCGTAAGTGTCACATGTTCCTTACAACTGTCGCAAGTGTCGCATGTTGTTCACAAGTGTTGCAAACATCAAACAAAGCATACTGCCATGATGAATACACCAAGGAGGCACTTAGATTACCTCAGACACTTGATTTGGAGGAAGGAGAATGATTAACTGAAGTCAAGGAACTCTTATCACCTGAAAGGAGCCCTTAAAACAGGGTTTTGAAGGAGAGCGCTCCCCTATGGCATCCTTAGGAGCGTTGGCGCTCCCCCACAAGATACTGGGGAGTGTTATAACAACAAACCACCTCTCTGAAGGAGCACTACCCATCCTTATATTGCTGGCATTTCCCTTGAGCCTCCTAGGGAGCATTGTAGCACCCTGATGCCCCTTTTGAGGGAGCACTTTCTAATCTAGGCAGTGGTTGGCCCGTTGAGGAGAATAAGGGGAGGATCTTTCAAGTTTGGAAGGCAGCTGCACTCAAATTCTTGGTTCAATCAGAAGATCTCTGATCTAAGGAAGGAATTCCTCAACCTACCCTAAAGATACCTCAAGAGGTTAAGCCTCTCTTGACCTATATAAGCATGCTCTATGATGGTGAAAAGGGGGAAGAATTGCTAGCATGAAACCTATGATCTCATAGGAAACACATAGTGAACTGGAGGAGAGTAATCATTGAAGTTGCTATTGTCTAGATCGTGGATCTTTCGAGCAAGGGTTAGACAAAGGGGACTTGATGAAGTTGTCGCATTCGCATCTACGATTGTAAGTAACTGTTGTCACTGTTCTCATTAATATGACATGCTTGGCCTATTTCTTTCTAGTTTGTGTCTGATCTTACATGAACTTATCTCTGGTAGATAGATCTATTTTCAAGCTAATATCAATAGAGTA
>JZKD02S1842158.1:95778-118473 GCA_000966675.3 Picea glauca | reverse complement strand
TTATCCCCTAGAAACCCCTCATTTTAACCCTTAAAACCTACTAATTTTTCCTTGGGTTTTCAGTTGAGTTTCTTTTCGGTCACCCCCTTCCTTCATTAAAAGAGTGACTGAAAAGGTTTGGTCACCTTTTTACTTCATTGAGGGGGCAATCAAAAGTGATGGTCTCTCCTTTTGGCTTGCCAAGGAGTGACCGATCGCTTTGTCTATGTGTCTATGGAGTTACCAAGTCTAGAAGCTCCTATTTATGGATTTGGTTTCGATGGATAGGACCTCCCACTGATTTCTTGGGTTTTATCCTCGAGAAATCTTCCATTATGAGCTCAAGAATCTTATCCTAATAACTATATGGACTTATCCCTAAGTCCCTATTAGAACTAGGCCATTTCCCATGGAAAAGAGGGAGGAAAGAGCTAGCAAGGTTACTCTAGTGATTTGGTTGCAATACTTGGGAAATGATCTGGGAAGGAGGCCATCTCTTCAGTCTACATCTGTAAGTTGTAATATTGCTTCTTTGATTAATAGAAGACATATTGGATGTTTCCCTCTATCTAATTGTTCAAATAAAGCTTATGTATTCATTAGTAGAAAATTAATATAATGACGTGTTATGATATACTATTAGATATGTTGTCAATCCATGCATGTTCACTTTGATATTTGGGAGTTTTTCATGTATGAATAAGATCTAGGAACATTCTTAGTTTATGTCTCTATTCCTGTTAGGTGTTGATAGAACCTAAGGGAGTTCAGTTCCTACAGGGTGCAAAATCTGTATAACACTAGGGCTTAACAATTTTTTTTTTATTAAAAATACATTTAAAAAGAAAGGAGACTATGGAATGTTCGTCATGTGTTGTTGTATTTGGACCTCTACTTAGTGAAATGTCACTCCACCTTAAGAGGAATGTGAACATTTTTTTCATCAATTTATCTTAATACAAGGGTATATTTTACATCTCTCATATTATTGTCTCTTATATTTAGTTATTTCAATTATATGATCTATATACTTGGTTGTGTTCCAAGTTTAAGGGTTAAGGAACATTACAACATGAAAAAATACTTAAGTTTATCATTACTTATAAGATAAATCAATTGATTGGTCAAGGTGTTACTAAGGTGACTACTAATTTTCCTCTTTTCAAGCATGGTGTCCTTGAATCAGCACAACTCTCTTGACCCAATGGATATTCCTATGGTTTGAACAAGGATGCTTTAATAGTTGTTGGGTATTATGTGATTGATGAGGATGCATTAGTTGTGATATATTGATGAGGATTCATTAGTCAAGGAAGAGGAACCAAATTTTTTCAACAAAGATCAAACAACTTCAGGATAAGTCAATCAGAATGACCTCAAAATCGTAATAATCAGTATGGAAGAGGCATAGATTTTAGTCAAGATGTATGCATATAATGAAACCAAATTTTTCATTATGCATAATATTGTTGCACTCCAATCGAGAAAATACCAAATTTTAAGCAACAATCCACTTCAGTGCAATATGCTAATGATCAAGAGGATGATGCTTCAGAATATGTATTTACCGTGCTTAAAAATTATGAATCAATAGCCTTAGAAGTTTCACATTATTCTCTTAAAAATGACTATGAAGATTCTTAGATATTGGATACTCGAGCTACTCAACATATGACTTTTCGACATGACTTCTTTTGTACATTTCAAGAATGTCAACTAAATTCGATATTTTTGGTTGGTGATATGACACACACACCTTATGGAAAAGGTTCAGTGAAAGTTTGTCTTCCTAGAATTGGAGAAAAAATGATCTTGAATGTTTGGTATATTAGATATTATGTTCCTAAAGTACATAGTATAAAATTATTTTGTTATACTTATGCTTTTCTAGAATGTATTTAGTTAGATTAGATAATGATTGTTGTCCCTTGACCAAGTTTTGGAGATCCTTGTTCAAGTTTGACCTATTTTTGGGGCTTTGACAGGCTTTCGAAGGTGGAGCACAAGACGAAGCAGAGATCATAGGATCTCGGCCCCTTGTTTAGGGATTTTTCGGTTTTGGGCTTATGTAACGGGTATGGGGATGTCAGCCCAGGGGTTTACCCATATTTAGGCCCTTTTTGTAATGTATAAATAGAAAGATAGGCAATGTAAGAAGCGACTGATGTTTGATGCTAGGTGATAAGTATTGTGCTAAGTGCAAGTAATTGTAAGAGGCTATGTGCTCAGTGTATGGTCATTTGTAGTGCGTTGTGCACAGACTGTGTGAGGAGATCTTGTACTATAACTCGGGGAAGGAGGATCCAGCGAAGTGTGTGCAGATCTCCTGTCCTATGTGGAGTAGGGTTTTTATGCTTTATGCCTTTAAGAAACTTGACAGAAGATAATAAAGAGAATGAGAGTTGGTGGACGTAGCCCCAGGCTAGGGGTGAACCACGTATATCTTGTGTTATGGTTGCTTTGTGCATTATGGTTGTTTTAGTGTTTATATGATTTATGATTAATGTAATGATGTATGCTTAGATGAATATGATAGCTTAGTGCCTAAAGATGTGAATAAGATGCTAGGTCTGATCTATATTGATATGCTTAGTGCTTTAATATATGAGATTTGCATGAATATTCTGATGCTCTGTTATTAGGGTTTATCTGTGCTGTAAACTAAGGCTGAATACTAATGAACTATAACTGCTAAGTGCTCTGTTAAGGCATTATAATCATAGATCTGTGTCCTAGCTAAGGTTGCAGACACCTGATTCCTACAACCACCCCTACCTCTACCTCGAGTGAGACTTCATCTGCTTCGTAGGTGTTGCCGAAAGGGACCATAGTTAGGGTTTTGTTGGTGCATTGTTGTAGTGTTGAACCTTGGGTCTTCCCCTATGCCAACAAATGATTCTGTTGCCAGGACTTGAAACTGTGATTGTTCGGAACTGAGGAAAATAAGGAAAGCTCTATGCATAGATCTGTTTCTCTAGTGCGCAGTTGTTGGCCCTTAACCAAGTTTTGCAGTCACTTGGTCATATTTGACCGTTTTTGGGACTTCAACAGCCTGTCGAAGATGGAGCGCAAGATGGAGCAAAGATCACAGAATCTTGGACCACTTTGGGCCCCCTTTTGGGTTTTTGGGATAATGTAACGGGAAAGGGATGTTGTCCCATGAGTTTACTCATGCTTAGGCCCATTTTGTAATATATAAATAGAGTCTAGGCGATGTAAAGAGTGGGGAAGTAGTCATGAAGTGGTAGTGGTGCATCTATGTGATGTGAATGTAAGCTAAGTGCACGCAGGATTTTGTAAGAGCTCTGTGCATGATTGTAAAAGGCTTCCAGAGCTAAGTGCAAGTTGTTGTAAGAAGTCATAGAAGGTTTGGTGCTGTACACATAAGGAAGAAGGATCTAGCAAGCTGCACAGATCTTCTGTCCTATGCGAAGTAGGGTTTTTGAGGCTCTGTGTTGTAACTGATTGAAGACACTAATAAAGAATAAGAGTTGGTGGACGTAGCTCCAGGGTGGGGGTGAACCACGTAAATATGTGTGTTATGCTTTGTGCTTCGACTTGATGTGTTTATATCTTCTTTTGCTAAGTGATTGAGATAAGTAGATAGATATGTTATATAAGTTTATGCTTAGTGCTTATGATGTATATAATGATAGATCTGATCTGCAAGTTTATGCTAAGTGCTTAATTTGTTAGATCTGGATAACCTGTTGATGATAAGTGCCTGAATACGTTGATACTGCGAAGTTCTGTGCTATCTGCGCAGTATGATAAGGGTTGAATATTGATGAATGATCTATGCCAAGTGCTCTGTAAATGATATAATCACAGATCTGTGTCCCAGCTAAGGTTGCAGACACCTGAGTCTTGCAACCACCCTTGCCTTTACCTCGGGTGAGACTTCATCTGCTTGGTGTTTCCGAAAGGGCCGGTAGTTAGGGTTTTGTTGGTGCGTTGTTGAACCCCGGGTTTTCCCTTATGCCAACAAATGGTTCTATTTCCGAGACTGAAATTGTGATTGCTGGGAACTGAGAAGAAGCTTTGTGCGAAGAAAACTGTGGAAGCTCTGTGCATAGATTTGTGCCTTAGTGCGTAGTATCCTACCCGAGTTATAAACTCAGATATGAAAGAAAGAGACCCGATATGAAAGAAGGAAGCCCGATCTAAGGAAAAAAGGTCAGATCTGTAGAAAAGAGGTAAGATCTGTAAGTTTTATGCTCTAAACAAAAAAAAAAAAAGGTAAGAATAATTGAAATGTTCTTAGATCTGGAAGCTATGTGCTCTATAGAAGTAAGACAACTGAAAATTTTTGTTTCTAAAGCATGGATTTAGGCATGTTTAATAGAATTTATCCTATCTTAAAAACTAGGGCACTGATAGATGAAAGAAAGTTTGATATGAATAGATCTGATAAGCATAGTGATAAATATGTTATACCTATGCATAGAAAGAATGCTTGGAATAATAAATGGATGCAGGATCCTAGAAATAATTTTTTGCAGGTTAATTCCTATGACCCTAGTGCGTAGTACAGAAAAAGTTGGGGATCATTTAACAGAAAGAGAGGATTAACCCTCTTTTACAGTTGCAGAAAACCTAGACATCTTGCTAAAGAATGCCCTGGTAAAAGATCTAGTTTTCTTTGTTGCAAGGCTATGGACCATGAGGTTTTGGATTGTCCTAGAATGATTGCTAAGCTCGAAGGAATGAATCTGAATCAAGAAAACCCTGAGGTAGATCCAGAAAAGGCAGAACCTCAACAAGAGACAGAGAAGGTATTGATACAGATGAAAGAAATCTTGAATGAACACCGACATGTCAAATTATTAGAGATTTTCAGAGAAAAAGAATGCATTGAAGAAAGAATAGGGGACTTTGACATTGACTCTATCCTTGATGAAGAGACACAAATAAACATTATGCCAGAAAGAACTGGGGAAGCTATAGTGAAGCCTGCTCTGACCCCTTCATTAGGAGGAATAGGACTATTCAAAGGAAAACTGATGATGTTATGTGGAAGGCTCACTCGGATATCTATGAATGCTAGTGGAACTTCGACAGAGGAAGACTATGAGATTGTCAAATTTATTGAGGAGAATGCCCCGTTTACTATGTTACTTGGAAGACCTTGGATTGAAAGAGATCAAGCCAGAAAAAAAGGTAGAAGAAAAGGTTTTAGAACAACAGAGACAAGAGTTAATAGATTTCATGACTAGAAGGATCGTGCAGCTGATTGAAGAACAAAAGAACAAATCGAAGCTATTTGACACTACAAGCCTAGATGTTGAAGCTGCAAGAGCATCAGAGGAATCACAGAATATTGAAGTATTTATCTCAGATATATATGAAGTATTACCCCTGAATCTTAGGAGAGGATCTCAGCAACACGAAGTGACTATCTCCAAGGAAAATAAGAATTAGAATGGGAAAAAAACCACTGAGATGAAGCTCATAGGGAAGAAGGCTAGAAATCTAAGTAAGAAGAAGGCCAAGATTGAGAAATTACAGTAGATTCCAGAGGGTACCTCGCAGAAAGAAACTTTGCATAATTTGAGCTTCACCGAGATATCATAACAACAACATAGGCCACTTCTCCATGGTGAAGCAATATAGTCGTTGGAAGCTGATATATCCATTCGACTGTTGCTCCAAATGGATGGAAAATAATTGATGGTTTTCCTCTAGGCTGTTAAACTGCGCCATAACGGACATAACACGAGTTCATGATGCCTTATACCCGTTGAAAGTAGACCATTGCTAAATTTCTTATTTATTATGTTGCACCCCGCACTAAGAATACTTTTGCTAACTGAGAACTTGAGCCCAAATCTTGAGATTATTTTGCACCATGAATTCAGTTCACAATTGACCATGAGATTGTATGTTGGATGAGCTCGGCGCTATAGAGAAAGAAGTCAAAGAAGTTTTTATTGACTTAATGAATGAGAGAGTCATGTTGAAATGAGGGTTATCTACAGGAATCCAAGCATCTTCAATGAGAGGACTGGTAGCCTCTCCATCCACTGCTCAAGTCGGACCATCCCAACCAGTCGATGAGAAGCGCACTAAGCACATAGATGACATTGCAAACGCTAAGCCTATTCTCGCATTATACATTCTTATATACCACCTCTAAGTGGCGCCATCAATCGTGACAGTGTACCTCGAGACTTCGAGTACACTTTGATCACCGCATACCTTCTGAAAGGAGTATGCGTGGTTCGCGTTGATCAGGACAAGCTCGCAGCCCTGAAATTCAGTGACTTCAACCTTGGAGACAGGAAAGCTTACAACACACTTGCCCCGCACAAGTAATTAACCAAGACCAAAGGAAAAAACTCGAAGATTGTCCCGCAATCATGGACCTAGAACCTTGCGCAGTCCACATTGCTTAATGTGATGAAGATCTCGCACTTCGGCAGGCACTAGGAATTGAACGCCTACATGACATTGTTGTTGTCCTTCTACCACGGAGGATACCTATGGCTGAACCATCACATCACTGTGGATATGACCTTGATCAATCGGATCATAGGGCTAAGCATGCAGGGCCCTGAACCACAAGAATTCTACCCTGGAAAGACCTCAGATAGAGAATTAGTGCAAAGACTCAAAGAGACCTATGGAGATGTAAAGAAGGGTACATGAGGTTACAAGGTAGCCTCAATTCGGAATGACGCAGTACATATCGCATGTCAAATGATTGCAAGAAAGTTGGTTTGCAAGAACAGACCAACCCAAGTGACTGGATTTGTAGTTGACCTCGCAGGAAAGTGCGCGGAGGGACTATAGATGAATTGGGCACAGTACCTGGTAAACCAACTAGAGTTGGACTGCAGAGAAGCGCAGGACAAGGGGTATGAGTTCCACTTCAGTTGGCTTCTCATATTGATAGCCTTCATTGCTTGGGAGCTACTAGAAAGAGCCAATTTTCCAGATATTGAACCCTTCGAACCACTGGTCGTGAAGTTTTGTACGTTGTGGTACTCCAGCGACATGAACAAGCAGTGGCAGTCTAATGTTGTCTTCCCTACCTACTATAATCAATTGAATATCACAATCTAGTCTACATCGTGCATCACTCCGAACACCCTCTACAGGTTTCGGCCCCTGATGAAGTTCAACGTAGACAGACACTTTATCTACATCACTGCGCATGCTAATGAACACAAGCAACAGTTACAGTCCTATTATAAGTTAACAGAAGAAGATCTGGAATAAATCACCAAGGAGTGGTCGATAGACCTCCTCATCTCAGCGGACCCCACAGAGATGTCCAATATAGATAGCCCTAAAACTATATTGGACACAACTGGACCGAGAAAGAAGAAGAAAGATGATGAAGTGTAGGATGTCCGTAGCACATCGATGAAGACCACTTCGATCTCACCTGAGCAGGGAGGTGATCGTGGAGAGCTAGGAGGCACAAAATTCAAGAAAAATAGAGGCGAAGTTACACCACCAAGAGAGGAGGAGGATCCATCCAAGAAAAGAAAGGTTACCCTGCCAAATCCTTCGTCCAGGAAGAAAGTTAGGGCCACCAGAACCAAGTTCGAGACTATTCTCACTCCAGATGAATTCGACTTCATAGTCGTTGCACTGAATGATACTTCGCTTGAGATAGCAGAAAAGAAGGAAGCCAAACAAGAGGAAGTGTTCAGTCGCATCAGAGACAAAATTCAAGGAGTGAAGGAAGCAATACATTCGAGCTGCACAGTTTCCACTGTGCCCTTGCCATCAGAAACACCAGCAATAGGTGATGAGCCAGCCCAACTACATAGGATTGCTAATATAGTCGAAGCTCACCTTCGACAAGCTTAAGAAGAGACATCACAAGCCACCCAGGCTTTAGCACAAGTACAAAAAGACCTTGAGGACCACAGATGTACTACGTAAAATGAAAATCTCACCTTACAAGAAAAATGGGATGAAGAGAAAATAGCACTACAAAAAATCAAGGAACAATTGCTCACAGAGCAGTTCAAGGTAAAGGAATTAGTTAATAGATCATTCTGCTCTATGACCGTTGTTGAAGTACAGGCCACAGAGAGAATCCCACAATAGGTGGCATAACTTGAAGAAGTGATCCAACAATTGCAGCAGCGCATCGCATATCTAGAACTTCATACCGTACCAGAGACTCCTTAAGAAATAAGAGATTTAAGAGAGGCAACTGCCCACAATGCAGTTGGCCGATTAAAATCCCTTTCTTTGGAATTCAAGCAGCTTAGCTCTAGGAGCGCTTATACTTATGAGAACCTTACAGAGAACCCAGAGTTCCAGACATTAGAGGCGCAGCTCCAAGAAGCAAAAAAATGTACAGATACTTTACAAGCGCAGCTCAAGACCTTGTCACTAGTTGAAAGAATGAAGAGGTTTCCATAGCAGTGCATGTCCCAGCAACAGCTCCACACAATCCAGAGAAAAGTGATGGAAGTCTCCCAAAGACTTCAACCAATGCAGGAGAAGGCCTGTCAATTTTTCACCGAAATCGAAAGCCAAGTAGAAGGCCTCGAACAGGTTGTCATCACCGTAGAACCACGCCTAGAAGGACCCGTAAATGATGCAGTAATCCAGGAGTTCACTAAGCAAGAGGTTGTAGCAATGCAGCAGGTCGAAGCAACTTGATCCAAGATCGACGCATTCGAGGAAAAATTGCACAAATCTGAGTGACTCGGGACGAGTCACATGTGAGTGTTGGGGGCATGTTGGCCCTTGAACAAGTTTTGGAGTTACTTGGTCATATTTGATCATTTTTGGGACTTCGACAGACTATCGAAGATGGAGCGAAGATCACAGAATCTCAGCCCACTTTGGGCCCCCTTTTGGGTTTTTGGGATAATGTAACGGGAAAGGGATGTCGGCCCATGAGTTTACTCACACTTAGGCCCATTTTGTAATATATAAATAGAGGTCTAGGCAATGTAAAGAGGGGGGGAAGTGGTCATGAAGTGGTATTGGTGCATCTATGTGATGTGAATGTAAGCTAAGTGCACGTAGTATTTTGTAAGAGCTCTGTGCATGATTGTAAAAGGCTTCTAGAGCTAAGTGCAAGTTGTTGTAAGAAGTCATAGAAGGCTTGGTGATGTAAACATAAGGAAGAAGGATCTAGCAAGCTATGCAGATCTTCTGTCTTGTGCGAAGTAGGGTTTTTGAGGCTCTGTGTTGTAATTGATTGAAGACACTAATAAAGAAGAAGAGTTGGTGGACATAGCCCCAGGGTGGGGGTAAACCACATAAATCTATGTGTTATTCTTTGTGCTTCAACTTGATGTGTTTATATCTTCTTTTGCTAAGTGCTTGAGATAAGTAGATAGATCTATTATATAAGTTTATGCTTAGTGCTTATGTTGTATAGAATGCTAGATCTGATATGCAAGTGTATGCTAAGTGCTTAATCTGTTAGATCCGGATAACTTGTTGATGATAAGTGCCTGAATACATTGATACTGCAAAGTTTTGTGCTATCTACGTAGTATGATAAGGGTCAAATATTGATGAATGATCTATGCCAAGTGCTCTGTAAACGATATAATTATATATCTATGTCCCAACTAAGGTTGCAGACACCTGAGTCTTGCAACCACCCCTGCCTCTACCTCGGGTGAGACTTCATCTACTTCGCAGGTGTTGCCAAAAGGGCCGGTAATTAGGGTTTTGTTGGTGCGTTGTTGTAGCGTTAAACCCTGGGTCTGCCCTTGTGCCAACAAAAGTACTCTACTTGATTTGTGAAGCTCTGTGCTAAGAAGAAAAGTCATATCTGAAGAAAAGAGGTAAGATCTTGAAAGTTTGTGCTCTGATAAAGATAAGTTTAGTGGAAATTTTTGTTTCAAGAGTATGGATATAGGTGTGATTGATAAATTTTGTCTTAGCCTGAAATCTAGGACACATCCAGAATAAAGAAGGTTTGATATGAGTAGATCTAATAGACATAATGAAAGATATGTGATTCCTATGCATAGAAAGAATGTTTGGACTAACAAATGGATGCAAGATCCTAGAAAGAATTTTTTGTAGGTTAGCTACTATGATCCTAGTGCATAGTACAGAAAAGGTTGGGGATCATTTAAAAGAAAGAGAGGATTAACTATTTGTTACAGCTGCAGAAGACCGAGACATCTCGCTAAGGAATGTCATGGTAGAAGCCCTATATGTCTCTGTTGTAAAGCTGTGGATCATGAAGTTTTGGATTTCCCTAGAATGATTGCTAAGCTTGGAAGAATAAATATGAGATAAGAAAACCCCGAGGAAGGCCAAGAAACTAAGACCATGGTAGAACCCCAGAAAGAATCAGAGACTGTATTACTGCAAATGAAAGAAACCCTGAATGATCACAAAATTAACAACTTATCAGAGATCTTCAAAGAAAAAGATTTCATAGAAACAAAAATAGGAGACTTCGACATAGACTGTGTTCTGGATGAGGAAACACAGGTGAATATCATGACAAAAAGAACTTGGGAAATTTTAGGAAAGCCGACTATTATTCCTTCATTGGGAGGAGTAGGATTATTTAGAGGAAAGTTGATAACCCTATGTGGAAGACTTACCCAGACATCTATGAGTACTCATAGAACGTTAACAAAGGAATAATTTGAGGTCCTTAAGTTTATTGAGAACATCGCCCCATTTTCTATTTTGCTAGGAAGGACCTAGATTGAGAAAGATCAGACACAAAGAAAAGAGGAGGAAGCTCTAGAACAAAAAAAAGAAAGAATTGAAAGAGTTCATGGCTCGAAGAATAGTGCACTTGATAAAAGAACAGGAGGACAAGTCGAAGCCACTCAGGGCCAGAAACCTAGCTGTCGAAGTTGAAAGAACACAGGAAGACTTGAAGAACCTATCCATATAGGAGAATAGAGCACCTACTCTAGAAAGAGAAGAATTATTACACTCGAACCCTAGGAAAGATCATCAACAACACGAAGTTACTCTGCTAAAAGAAGATAAGAATCAGAATGGAAAAAGGAACCCAATAACTGAGCTTACAAGAAAGAAGGCTAGAAAGCTTAGCAAGAAGAAAGCCAAGTTAGAAAAATTACAAGCAACCCCAGAAAGAACTTCGCAGAAGGAAGGTTCCCAGAATTTGAACTTCACCGGAATATCAATATAGCATAGCATGGCACTTCGCCATGGCGGAGCAATATGACCGTTGGAGGCTTCATGACCATTAGACTGACACTCCCGAATGGTTAGAAGAGAAGTTATCGACTAAAAGATCGTCGTTGGACCATTAGGATCATGCCATAAGGGATGGAATTGCATTAAGTAAGTATTTTTGACCCGTTGGAAGAAATCGTTATGGGGTTGTCTATTTAGTCCATCGAGCATTGCACCGAGAACACTTTTTCCAACCGTGATTATTCCAGCCCACAAAGAATTAGTTGATTTTGTGCAGTGATCATCGAGCTCTCACCATTCATTCTGTTGCATTGAGTATTTGTCCATCAACCCGAGCTATTCAACCACAAGCATGTATGTCCGAAGAACTTAGTGCAATAGAGCATTCTTTGATAGAGATACTCATCGACCTCATGATTGAAAGAGTAATGTCTGTAGGATTTCAAGCGTCATTGACGCAAGGAGTGTAAGCCTCCCCATCAACTGCTCACGGATCTTGACCATCCGGAGCTGCAACCGAGAAAAGAACCAAGCATCAAGATGACTTGGTGAATGCAAAGTTACTCCCGTCTATCTTGCCTAATATCCCACCCTTGGTCGATGTGGTGAGTTGTGACAGTGTCCTGAGGGACTTTGACTACATAGTCATCACTGCGTAGCTCCCGAAGGGGATACACGCAGTCAGACCACAGCTATAGAGGATTCCAACCTTGAAGATCAGTGACTATAATCTGGGAGGCCGCAAGAGCTATGTCATGCTCACACCTCAAAAATATCTGACCAAGATGAAGGGAAAGAAGACAAAAATCATCCCCCAACCATGGATTATGGACACCGCAAGGCCCACTATCTTGAACCTAATGAAGATACCACATTTTGGAAGGCACCAGGAGGTTAACACGTGCGTTAAGCTCTTGTTTTTGTGCTTCCATGGTGGCTATCTATGGTTGGACAGGTGTATCACCGTCGATCCGGTGCTGATCCATAGGATCATCGGATTGAACATGCAGGGACCCGACCCACAAGATTTCTACCGAGGGAAGGCTACAGACAGTGCCCTGACACAGATGATTAAAGACACCTACGATGATGTAGGGAAGGGGATGCAAGGCTACAAGGTAGCCTCCATCCAGAATGACACAGTGCGCCTAGCATGCCAGCTGATTGCAGGAAATCTAGTCCGGAAGAACAGACCCACGCAGGTCATAGGGTTTGTCGTTGACCTTGATGGAAAATGCGTGAAAGGACTCCAGATGAACTGGACGAAGTACCTTGTCAACCAACTAGAATTGGATTTCCGCGAAGCTTAGGATCAGGGATATGAGTTCCATTTTAGCTGGTTGTTGATCCTCATTGCGTTTACTGCTTGAGAGATGCCGGAAGGCGCGACCTTCCCTACTTTGAGTCATTCGAGCCACTCGCTGCGAATTTCACCACGCTATGGTATTCGAGCGATATGGGGAAATAATGGCAGCATTCCATACCTACTACCTGTAGCTTAGGAGGGCTATTGAGTCCTTCCCTCATATGACGTCGAACACCCTGGACAGGTTCATGCCTCTTATGAAGTTCCGCGCAGATAAACATTTTATTTATATCACTATGCGCGCCAATGAAAGCAAAGAAGAGCTTCAGTCCTACTACAAGCTCACACCAGAGGACCTGGAAGAAATCACTAAGGACTGGCCTACAAAGTTCCTTATCCCTGGTGACCCCACGGAACTATCTAACCCGACCTCATTGGAAACCCGGTGGTTACTCGCGAAGAGTATGATGCCCCAAGCAGTAGTAGGAAGAAAAAGAAGCAAGATGTACAAGAAATACGCAGCACATCAGAAGAGACTCCATCCAAGTCACCTAGCGAAGGAGGTGATGGTGAAGTGAACAAAGAAGAAAAAGAAGGAGAAGAAGATAAGAAAGGCGAAGTAACACCGCCACAGAACCCCCCTGATGACATAGATCCATCTAAGAAAAAAAAGGTTTCCCCCACGAAACCTACATCGCGGAAGAAGTCCAAAGCTAATAAGCCAAAGATGCAGAATGTGATCATGGTTGATGACTTCGACTTCATTATTCTAGTTGTAGGAGATGCCTAAGAAAATACTTTACAAAGAACTGAAGAAAAACAAGAAGCCATGTATGATAGAATCAAAAGAGAGCTAAGAGGTGTACAACAATCCCTTCACTTTAGACATGCAGTGTCCACTGCGCCCTTGCCATCAGATAAAACTGAGTTGGAAGATGAGCCTGCCCAACTCCGCAGAATAGCTGATGCGACCAAAGCTCGCCTTCATTGCATGCAAGAAGAAAGGAACATGCCACAATGGCCTTAAAGCAAGTACAAGAGGAAGTCGTAGAGCAACACATAATTGTGTAGCAGGAAAATGAGTTTAGAAAAGAGTGGGTTTTTAGAAGTAACATAATAGGAAATTGTTATAATCTTTATTTAATGTACATGGACACTTTTCATACTCACATGATTATGTGATAAGTTTTCCACACCAAAAATTAGCTTAGAATTAGTATTATGAGTTTATTAAAACTCTCATTTTCTCATGCAAGAGTAATGTTGGATATTGTAATCTCTCACATTTACTATGTAATTCTTTTCTATTTTTTAATAAAATTTGTTTGTAGGACACTTCTTCTCTCTTCAATCTTCAATTGGTATAGCTTGGTGATGCACGTTTGGCGAAGAGGGGAGATTCCAAGCGAAGAAGACGTTGGAAAACTCCGTCGTCGCATGGATCATCGTTTGATATCTTTGATTAAGGAAAATAATTACAATTTTTTTTTTCAATCTACTTTATTGTTAAGATCTTAGATCAACACATTGACAGATTTGCCAAAAAGGAAGAGAAATCTTTAAATATTTCATGGTTACATTTGTTTATTAAATTAAGATTTACCCATGATTTATATTCCTTCCATGAAGGAGCTTTGAATTAAACTCATCCCTGTAATTCTGACGAATTATTCCAACTCTACCCTCGAAGACCACAAAATCTATGAAAAACAAATAGCCACATTTAGCTAGATCCTGTATCAGTTGTCCTCGACATCCTTCCTGCTCGGTTTCTGTGATATAGATCATGTTTTGTTGTTACGTTGATCATGATTTCAAATAGCTCTCTTTATTGTCTTTGAAGGCCATGATTATCACTGTCCTGCTTGATTTGGCATTCTGAATATCTGCATCTACGCCCATATTTGCAACTTACGTAAGATCGCACACAGATTTAGGACCCATTCCTCTGCATTAGTGGCATTAGGAATAGCATCAATGTTGGCAGCTTTCAAGGAAGAAGGGATGACACAAACCCACTAGTGATTCTGCCCAGCATTTGAATACGTCATTGCACAGATGAATGGACCAGTTGATCCCATTTCAACTCTTAGCCATCCATTCTTAACGATCTACACATTCAACTCAGCGATCAAAAATTCGACTTAGCGATCCAGAGATTCATCCAACAATTTAGCAATTCAACTCAACGATCTACTATAACAACGTTCTTCTATCTTGAAGGTGAAGTGGTTCAGAAATATGCTGCATACATACTTTGTGGCTTCAAACGAGTGCATTGTCCATCAATATTCGTGGCTGGTGCCAGAGAGAATTACTCCAGTGAAATGTTCTACATTTAACATTACTGTTGACATTGCGAAAGTCCAACGTGTCCAAATTGCCCATAAAGACACGAATAATCAATTACAAATGATAGAAATAATCTGATTATGAAGGAGAACATTATCACTATATCTTGTTTTCAATGATCTCCTACAATAATCTGGATCTTCTACCATCGATCTCGACAATCTAATCCAATCCGTTGAAGCAATCCATTCAACGTTGAAGCGATCCATTGAACCGATCAATTCCAGCCATCCATTCTGTTGATTGTAGATTTTTTGACCAACTTCAACGCATGTTCCTCCAGCTCTCACTCCTTTGTATGCAGTTTACATGTATGGAGTTTAATTAGTTTACTTCAAGGGGGGAAATTATGTATTTTTTATTTTCTTCCAAATTAACAAGAAACAAACAAGCTCAAGATCAAAATTTTAAACCGAAATTGTAATCGATTTTTAAAAATCAATTAGAGCCAAGTATAAAGCTCAATCACTCTTTTTCAAGCTACTATACTAGGGTCAAGGCCAAGCCTTAATAGTTCACCTTATTTTTATGGTGCATTGTGTAGTGTGTTTAGATCTTCTTTTTCATGTCGTGCACAATCTTCTTTGGCACATATATATATATTTTTTTTCAGCAAGTATTCATAATGTTCAAATTGATAAATTTGTTTATTGAGTTTCATAAACTTAAGAGATCCAAAAACTACAAAGCATGGAAATGACATATGGAAAGTACTTTGATTTATAATGAACCAGAAAGACATATGTAATGGTGATGTAAAACTAACTAAACCCACAGACGCATCACAACTAGCTAAATGGGAGCTAAAAGATGAAAAAGCATTAACATTAATTAAGTCCTTTGTAAATGAAGAAATGTATGTTCACATTGAAAATTCCTCCTATGAATGGTTTGCATGGAAAACATTTAAATATCTCTTTGATACTCAACCCGACACAAAAAGGGTCGACCTTCAATTGAAACTGCTTCAACAAAAACTGATCGAAGGTGGAGATTTAATGGAGTACATTTCTAGACTTAAAAACATCAAACAAGATATTTCTAAGGCAGGATTTATTGTTGTAGATCACAGTTTGATGACAACGATCTTGATTGCAAGATTTCCGTATTCTTATAAACATTTCTTAGAATCTTTGCAGTTGACGAGAAAGTTAGAGAAGATCACATTTGATTAGTTGAGTGAATTGTTAGCTCAACATGATAAAACATTTGGGAAGAAGAAATAAGTCGGTGAATATGTCTTTCTTACAGAATCCAGTACTAGTAATCCTTCAACTCAAATTTCAAGAGGAAGAGGAGCTCAATTTAGTAACAGAGGATGTGGTAATCAAGATCAATCAACTTATAAAGAATAAGGTAGAGGAAAAATTCAAGGAAGATGAAAAGTCAATGATAAAGGAAGAAGCAACAATCAAGGAAGAGGAAGCAGTCAAGGAAGAGGAAACACAACTTTTCAATGAGGATCAAACAAATTCAACAGAAGTCAATCAAAAAGACCTCAAAATCGTAATAATCATTATGGCAGAGGCATATATTTCAGTCAGGTTGTATGCAAACGATGCAACAAAATTGGTCAATATGCAGAAGATTGTCGCACTCCAATCGAGAAAATACCAAAGTATAAACAACAATCCACTTTAGCACAATATGCTACTGATCAAGAGGATGATGCTTCAGAATATGTATTCACTGTGATTCAAAATTCTGAATCAACAACATTAGAAGTTTCTCATTATTCTCTTAAATGTGACTATGAAGAAGTCTGGATCTTAGATACTGGAGCTGCTCAGCATATGACTTTTCGACGTGACTTCTTTTGAAAATTTCAAGAATGTCAACTAAATTTGATATTTTTGGTTGATGATATAACACACACACCTTATGGAAAAGGTTCAGTGAAAGTTTCTCTTCTTGGAATTGGAGATAAAATGATCTCGAATGTTTGGTATGTACCAAAATTCAAGAAGAATTTGTTATCCTTGGTGAATATTCAACAAGAAGGGAATGAAGTCATCATGTAAGATGGGTGGGTGACAATCAACTCGACCAAACAGAATTTGAAGACAATAATGAGGAGATATGAATATGGAAAGCTTATTGAGATGAAAGGAAAAGTCATTCTTTGGAAGCAAGATTTTGTAGGAGTTTAGGATTCAATGACTTCACCAATAAGGTTATGGCATGTCTAATATAGACATTTGAATTTTAAAAGTCTCTCGCAACTTAAAAAACAAGTAATTTTATGAGGAATTCCTACTTTTAAGAAGGAAAATGCAAGACATGAAGCTTGCATTTATGAGAAACCTAATAGAGAGACATTTCCAACATGTTCATGGTGTGCAAATAGATGTTTCCAACTTGTTAATAGTGATCTTTGTGGACCCCTAGAAACTTCTCTAGGTGACTGTAAATATTTTCTACTCTTCATTAATGATTATAGTAGAATGAATTGGGTTTATTTTTTAAAGACAAATTAAAAAAACTTTGAAAGGTTCAAGGTTTTTCGATGTCTGGTTGAAAGTGAAGCTAAGGAAAAAAATGACACATTACAGACTGATAATAGAGGGGAATTCAATTCCAATGAATTCCAAAATTTCTGCAGTAAAAAAGGAATCAAAAGAAAATTGACAAATGCATATATTCATCAGTGTAATGAAGTAACATAAAGGATGAATTTCACTATGTTAGGAATGACATGATCCATGTTAACCTTAAAAAAATTAATTCCCTCATACTAGGCTGAAGCAGTTCATACTGTCATTTACTTGAGGAACCAATCTCAAACTGATTCTTTGGATGGGATCACACCATATGAAGAATAGTATGGATTCAAGTCTTGAATCAAACATCTTCGATTTTTTTGTTCAGTATGTTATGCATTAGCTCCTAAATAAAATCCAACTAAGTTAGAATCAAGAAGTGAGAAATGTAGCTTGCTTGGATATTCTGATGAGAAGAAGAGATATCGTCCTTTATCTGACAATAAATTCATCATCAGTTGAGATGTTACATTTGATGAAACAAAAAGAAAGAGTGCTACAAAAATAGAAATCATTCTCAAAATATTGGACAAACAAGTTGATAAAGAGAAAATCAGGATGCACAATCAACCAAGTCAAGAACGTTGTTTTTGAAATTGATTTGACTTTTTCAAAACATGACAATTCTTCAAAGTTTATCTTCTTCTTCATCAAAAATTTCATTTGAATCTTCATCTAGTAGTTCATCAGATGATGACACTCCACCTCCTAATACTTCAAGGGAAAGAAGTTTTTTTGTCTTTATTCATTCTATATTTAATAATGGTGAAAATCCATATTCCCAAATGAGTCAACACCAACTCCCTAAGTTGGATATTCAACTTTTGAAAGATGTGAGACTCGATGAATGAAATAAAACACGTACAAGAATTTCAAACATGGACGAAGGAAAATTTTTCTTAATATCAAATGATTTTACTAAGCCCTCAACTTTCAAAGAGACATTAAAACATACAGAATGGCAACAAGCAATGCTTGATGTGTATAAAACAGTGATAGAAAATGGGACTTAGACACTTGTTGATTGTCCTTTAGATGTTAAACCCCTCAGATGCAAGTGGGTTTACTGAATAAAGTATAATCTATACAAAACAATTGAAAAGTATAAGAAAATACTTGTAGCCAAGTGTTTTGCACAACATGAAGGAATTAATTATGAAGAAACTTTTTCACCAACAACAAAGTGGAACACAATTCAAATGGTACTTGCATTATCAGCTCAAAAAGGATGGAAATTCCATCAAATGAATGTCAAAAGCACCTTCCTCAATGGAGATTTGCAGGAAGAAGTATATATGACTCAACCTCCTGATTTGAGTTTGAAGGACATGAACAAAAATTTTGTAAGTTAATGAAGATGTTATATGGATTGAAACAAACTCCGAGAGATTGGTATAAAAAAATGGATGATTACATTTGGCAAAGTTGGCTTTCAACAAAGTGAATATGATGATACCCTATATGTTCCTTCACTCACATGGAAGCTCTATAGAAAGAGATCGCTCATGGTGTTTGGCTCTACCCATGCCCCATTCAAGGCCATGATTATCACTGTCCTACTCGATTTGGAATTCTGAATATCTGCATCTTCTCCCATATTTTCACTACTTACGTAAGATCACACACAGAGTTACGACCCATACTTCTGCGTTAGTGGCATTGGGAATCACATCAATGTTGGCAACTTTCAAGGAAGAAGGGATGACACAAATTCACTAGTGATTATGCCCAGCATTTGAATGCGTCATTGTAGAGATGAGCGGACTGGTTGATGCCATTTCAACTCTCAACGGTCCATTCAACTTAGCGATAAAAAAATTCAACTTAGTGATCCATAGATTCATCCAACTATTTAGCAATTCAACTCAACGATCTACTATAAAAACGTTCTTCTATATTGAAGGTGAAGTGGTTTGGAAATATGGTGCATACATAATTTGTGGTGTCAAACAAGTGCATTGTCCATCCATATCAGCGGTTGCTGCCAGAGCGATATCCTCCAGTGAAATGGTCTACTTTTAACATTACTTGACATTGTGAAAGTCCAGCCTGTCCAAATTGCCCATAAAGCCTTTATCAACTACAAATGATAGAAAGAATTTGATTATGAAGGAGGACATTATCGTTATATATTGTTTTCAATGATCTTCTACAATAATCTCGATCGTCTACCATCAATATCGACAATCTAATCCAATCCGTTGAAGCGATCCATTGAACTGATCCATTCCGTTGATTGTAGATTTTTTGGCCAACTTCAACGCATGTTCCTCCAACTCTCACTCCTTTGTATGCAGTTTACATGTACCTTCTTTAAAAAAAAAAGGCTTAAAGTCATGCATATCAAGTTAAATAAATGCACAAACTTTAAAATTTTCATTTTTACTTTTTCTATTTAAAGGGTATGCATTTGTCATTAGAAATTATAAGGAGAATGGTATTATTTTTAAATGTAATTTGAAGTAATGCTTGCTTCAAAGGTGAAATAAATTTAATTTATATTAGATTGTAAAGTGGTGATCGGACATCAATATTAAAAAAAATTGAGGCGTGTTGTAATGAAGTAATTAGTTTACTTCAAGGGGAGGAAATTATGTATTTTTTATTTTCTTCGAAATTAACGAAGAAATGAACAAGCTCAAGATCAAATTTTTCAAAATTTTTAATGAAATTGTAACCAATTTTTAAGAGTCAATTAGAGCCAAGTACAAAGCTCAATCACTCTTTTTCAATCGATTATACAAGGGTCAAGGCCAGGCCAAGATCTAATAGTTTTCCTTATTTTATTGGTGCATTGTGTAGTGTGATTCAATCTTGTTTTTTGTGTGGTGCACAATCTTCTTTGGCACAATTTTTTCTTTCAGCAAACATTCACGATGTCCAAATCGATAAATTTGTTTACTAAGTCTAATAAACTCAAGGAATCCAAAAACTACAAAGCATGGAAATGAGATATGGAAAGTACTTTTATTTATAATGAACCGGAAAGACATATGTAATGGTGATGTAAAACCAACTAAACCCACTGACGCATCACAACTAGATAAATGGGAGATAAAAGATGAAAAATCATTAACATTAATTAAGTCATCTATAAATGAAGAAAAGTATGTTCACATTGAAAATTCTTTTGATGCATGGTTTGCATGGAAAAAATTTAAATCTCTTTGATACTCAACCCGACACAAAAAGGGTTGACCTTCAATTGAAACTACTTCAATATAAATTGACCGAAGGTGGAGATGTAATGGAGTACATTTATAGATGTAAGAACATCAAACAAGATAATTCTAAGGTAGGATTTAATGTTGTAGATGATAGTTTGATGAAAACAATCTTGATTGCGATATTTCCATGTTCTTATAAATATTTCTTAGAAACTTTGCAATTGAGGGGAAAATTAGAGAACATCACTTTTGATCAGTTGAGTGAATTTTTAGCTCAACATGATAAAACATTTGGGAAGAAGAAAGAAGTCGGTGAAGACATGTTTCTTATAGAAGACAATACTATTAAGACTTCAACTCAAATTTCAAGAGGAAGAGGAGCTCAATTTAGTAACAAAGGACATGGTAATCAAGATCAATCAACTTATATAGGACAAGGCTGAGGAACAATTCAAGGAAGATGAAGAGGCAATGATCAAGGAAGAGGAAGTAGTCAAGGAAGAGGAAACATAAATTTTCAATGAGGATCAAATTTTTTTAGGAGAATTCAATCAGAAAGACCTCAAAATCATAATAATCAGTATGGCAGAGGCATATATTTCAATCAGGTTGTATGCAGATGATGCAAAATAATTGGTCATTATGCAGAAGATTGTTGCACTCCAATCGATAAAATACCAAATTTTAAGCAACAATCCATTTCGACACAATATGTTAATGATCAAGATGATGATGCTTCAGAATATGTATTTATTGTGCTTCAAAATTCTGAATCAACAACCTTAGAAGTTTCTCATTATTCTCTTAAAAGTGACTATGAAGATGCTTGAATCTTAGATACTAGAGCTACTCAACATATGACTTTTCGACATGAATTCTTTCAAAAATTTCAAGAATGTCAACTAAATTCAATATTTTTGGATGATGATATGACACACACACCTTATGGAAAAGGTTCAGTGAAAGTTTGTCTTCTTAGAATTTGAGAGAAATGATATCGAATGTTTGGTATGTACCAACATTCAAGAATAATTTTTTAACCTTGGTGACGATTCAACAAGTAGGGCATCAAGTCATCATGGAAGACGGGTGGGTGAAAATCAACTCCACCAAACATAATTTGAAGAAAGTAATGATGAGATGTGAATATGGAAGGCTTATTAGGATGGAAGGAAAATTCATTCTTCGAAAGAAAGATTTTGTTGGAATTGTGGATTCAATGACTTCACCAATAAGGTTATGGCATGTCCAATACAGACATTTGAATTTTTAAAGTCTCTCACAACTTCAAAAGCAAGGAATGGTACTTGGAATTCCTTCTTTTAAAAAGGAAAATGCAAGATGTGAAGCTTACATTTATGGGAAACATAATAGAGAGACATTTCCAACA
Organism: Picea glauca; assembly: GCA_000966675.3. Classification (NCBI taxonomy): domain Eukaryota; kingdom Viridiplantae; phylum Streptophyta; class Pinopsida; order Pinales; family Pinaceae; genus Picea; species Picea glauca. The sequence goes on along the minus strand of JZKD02S1842158.1, from coordinate 96,618 downwards.
TGTTCATGGCGTGCAAATAAATATTTGCAAATTGTTCATAGTGATCTTTGTGGACCCCTAGAAACTTCTCTAGGTGGCTGTAAATATTTTCTAATCTTCATTGATGATTATAGTAGAATGAATTTGGTTTATTTTTTAAAGGAAAATTAAAAAACTTTTGAAAGGTTCAATATTTTTCGACATCTAGTTGAAAATGAAGATAAGGAAAATATTGGCACATTACAGACTGATAATGGAGGGGAATTCAATTCCAATGAATTCCATAATTTTTGCAGTAAAAAGGGAATCAAAAGGAAATTGACTACTATATATAATCCTCAGTATAATGAAGTAACATAAAGGATGAATCTCACTTTGTTAGGAATGACACGATCCATGTTAACCTTAAAAAATTTAATTCCCTCATACTGGGTTGAAGCAGTTCATACTGTCATTTACTTAAGGAACCAATCTCGAACTAGTTCTTTGGATGGGATCACACCATATGAAGAATGGTAAGGATTCAAGTCTTTAATCAAACATCTTCGAGTTTTTGGTTCAGTATTTTATTCATTAGTTCCTAAATAAAATCCAACTAAGTTAGATTCAAGAAGTGAGAAATGTACCTTGCTTGGATATTTCGATGAGAAGAAGGGATATCGTCTTTTATCTGATAGTAAATTAATTGTTAATAGAGATGCTATATTTGATGATGTTGATACTGAGAGGGGGGTGAATCAGTATCTAGTAAAATTTAAAACCTTTTTCAACTTATACTTAAACCATTCAATTATATCCAATGATAAATGAACAATAGTATAAGAGTTACACCAATACACCACAATACACCATGCACAATAT
>JZKD02S1842158.1:56065-66846 GCA_000966675.3 Picea glauca | reverse complement strand
TAGTATCCCTCTTCAGGTCAATAAAAACATAGTTATCATAAGCCCAATAAATACCAAGTAGTGCAAGATAAGGATCCTTATCCCCCATGATATCGATCACCTCTAAATCAGCTACATTATTTACTCCCACAAAATCTATCTCCACATTCTCCAACCTTCCTATTGGGAAAATACAATACTGATTGGCCATTCTCAATTGGATTGGGGAATATGTCAATTGTGGTTTCCCTAAATCTTCCCAAGTCTTTTTAGGAAATATGTTAACATCATATCCTATATCTAACATAACATCCTTATTCTCAAACTCGTCTAGTTGGGCTACTAGTCTAAACTCTTTCACAGCCCGTATTTTCCTTCTTTGCACTCTCTAAGTGTTCTTCTTAGGAGGATTAGTCATTATTCTAGATTATGGGGATTCCTCCATTCCTAAGACTAGATATAAGTCATTGTGCAACTTCTTTGTCAGTTGGTGATTCCCAAGAATATCAGAAAATAACTGAAACCAAAGGTTGACTACATTGTGTGACTGCTCAGGTTGTCTCATTGGGATTACGGGGTTTCGGGTTGCAGAGGGTGAGGTAGGGAATTGTGCAATATTAGGATAAATGGTGGGCTGAGTGGGTTTTTCTTCTATTTTAGGGCCAGGGATACTCTGGAATACTTCTATTTCATTTTTAAAGAATAACTTTTGTTTCAGAGGGTCATACATGTCCTCCTTGGGCGCTTCTTTCTGGATAATAGGCATATTATAAACATCTGTGCCAATCTTTACTCCTCCACGAGTAATGATATTAATCTTGGGTATCTGTCCCTTGAATTCCCTCTTTATCTCTAACCCGATGAAGTTGGCTCCTCGTTGACGTACCCAATCTTCCCATTTCACAATTAGCTCTGGGCAGTCTTTAGTTGAGTGTCCATTGGTTCTACAGTGTGAGCACCATGGTCGTCTCGATTGAGGAAAATCCCTAGACATGTGACTTTTCTCATCACATTTGTAGCATATACTTGGTCCTCTTCCCTTGGTTCGTCCTCCTCTAAAGTCTGCTCCAGATCCACCTCCTCAGCCCCTTTCTAGTCCTTGATGGGTTTCATTCACCCTGAATGATGTTCGATCCGATCTATCCGCAAGTTCATCCAACGCTCTACACTAATTCACAGCATGCATGGTATATGTGTAGAACTCACAATGTATGGTATTAAGTATGGTAGAATACTTATGGATAATAGGGAACTACCTTGGAACATGCCCATGAATTCGACAGATCTCACAATACTTAGCTGACTGTGATGCTTTATTTCCTGGAAAGCCATGATATGAGGTTGGGGTATGGAATGGTAAATGCACAGATACTTGCCCAAATCCTTCCGTGGGTTCTGATGAGGGTCCCATCGGATTGTGAGGAGGTCCCATTCCCCTCATACCTAGACATTAATTCACTAGATGCCCCTATGTGTAGCATCTGGTACACCATACTTGTTGTTGTCCTAGTCTGGGTATCATCAATTATTGAATCTTCTCTGTCAGTGTCAATATTTGTCCTTGTAGTTCCACCAAATTTGCATCTGTTGGGGGTCTGGTCACCCTTAGGCTCCCAAGATATCCTTCCATGGATTCAATCTTCATTGATTGTTCGAAGGCATCCGTCAAGGAGTTTATTTGTTGTTGTGTTAACAAAATTCATGTTAGAGGTAGTAATCTCTCGATATACCACTCTCTCTGGTGATCTTCATGAATTGGATGCATTATCCTCCCAATGGCATCCTTAAACTTATGAAGATATTCCCAAACCAATTCTCCTTCCCTCTATTGAATTTCTCACAACTCAGATAGAGCCTGTTGTTCTGATTGAGGTAGCTTGAACTCTGCTATGAATTTTCTCCGAACTTGGCCAAGTGTGAACACATGTCCTTGTGCTCTTCCTAGATTAATATCCTTCATGTGCCATCTAAGAGCATGACCTCTCAAGGTAGTATGGAATTCAAATAGTTTATTTTCATCTAGAGTCCCTCTGGACCTCCAAATCGCTTTACACAGAAACCAATGTTGCTCAACATCCTCGTCTCCTTTACCCCAAAATTTTGTGTAATGAGCGATCGAGCCTGGTATCACCCCATAAACTATGGGAATCAACTGATGACTTGGATATTATGGATATTATCTGTATCTAGTTTTTTTATTGGCAACTTATTTTTCATTTTACAAAAAGAAAAAGAAAATAAAGAAAAAGAAAAAGAAAAGAGGGCATAAAAGAATTGAAACAAAATCCCCATGCAATAATAGTAACTTGGTCATACCTTTCAAGCCTGACCAAGTTCTTTTAAATTTTCAATGTTGATAGGTTAGTGAATAAATGTGACCAGACTGTCTAATCCTAGTCAGATAGCCCTTAGGTTAGATTAGTGAATAAATTTGACCAGACTGTCTAATCCTGGTCAGATAGCCCTTAGGTAGAGTAATTTCTTAACCCAACAGTTTAATCTGGGTTAATTGTCCTAGGGATATAGGATTAACATGTAGGTTAGTTGTTTCAATTGTTTCACCCCCCATGAAGACAGATTAATAAAGATGTTACACCATGTCCCAAATGCCTAAGAATAGTTTGTTCGAAACCCCATGGTGGTATCTCTTTGAAATTTGAAGAAAAACCCATAAAATGCTTTATCCTAAGTTTTTCCCCAAACTCATTTTTCTTCGCTCATGATTTATGTTACCTTCACTTTCCAATGGTCCAGATCATGGCGCTTCGATCAATGACAAACAAAGCATTCGGGACCCCCCCTAGTGTTTTTCTTTTAACCAAGAGGAAGGGTTCAGAATCGGTGATAATATTTACGTAGATCTAGACAGTCCAGAAAAGAGCGCGTGAATCCACGGCCCACATTGGATTCCAGACCCCCCCACCCATTATGCCTTTAACGAAGGGGGGGGGTGTCCAGAATTGGTAATAACCTGGGTGCATATCTGGACGGCCCAGAACAAAGCGCTTAAATCTATGGTTCACATTGAATTCCTGACCCCCCCCTCCGTTCTGCCTTTAATGGAGGGGGGGGTTCCGGAATGGGTATTAAGGAGTGTGCTAAGATCTACAGCCAGGAAATAAGTGCACAGATCTATGGTTCATAATGGATTTTGGATCCCCCCTAGTGTTCTGCTTTTAACCAAAAAGGGGGGTCATGACTGAATATTCCTTTCGGCGGGCCCCTTGTTACATGTGGCATTGTCCTACTGGTCCATGAGTCCTATCACCCACATGCTATCTGACAGTCTGTCTCTCATAGACGTCATCCTCCGTTGAGTCCACTTGTCCCACTTGCTCCCGGGGTCGCGTCCCATCCCATAACTGTTGTCAGTCCCGGTTGTCAGTACTTAAGTCCCTCACTCATGACCAACCCCTTATGGCGACTTTCACTTCACTTCACCTCCAATCCCTAGCAGCCACGTCAACCGTCTGTATGCTGTGGCCACCGTCACCTGCCATATCACCCCCAAGTGGCCCGTTGTCCATTAATAACTGGATAATATACCCATTGTCATGCTGACTGTTTTCCTGCATCCAACCGGCCCAGTTTTAAATAAAACTACCGTTTTCCCTCTCCATGCACTATTCATCCATTGCACCAGAAAAATACACTCTTACGCCTCCATTTCTTTTCCGTCACCTTCACTTATAGTCAGTATTCCCCACTAACATCATTTTATTGCAGGTACAGTTGCTGAAATGGTGTCAAAGCCAAGACTAGAAGAGGGAGAAGAGAATCCTTTTCTTCCTCCTCCCGTCGACCTGGAAAAAATCCCCTTGGTTGATAAAGATCGATTGATCACAGATACCATCTGTGACTTTGATTTTTTAGACCTCCAATCATTGTTACGAGAGGTATTCTTAGACTAGAGCGATGAAATTGGACTCTGGGAGTCAAATTTGTCATTGTACTTTTCCCCCCAGATACATCACTTTCCTGAGTTCGCGCTGAAATCCCAAGACCACTATGTCCCTGACCAGAAGGCCATCATCTCTTCATCTGGAGACGTCATTTTCTTCATCACTCTCGAAGATATTGACCAGATGATGCAAGTTTCCCGTGCTGAATCTGCGTCCCCATTCAATTTAGAAATCCTCACCGAGTTATATCAGAAAATGACCTTCCCACATAGAGCTCGGATATTCGAGCTCTTCCATCCCACTTCTGCCCCTATCCCTTCCACCAATCCCCCTTACCCTTCATCCATGTTCTCCACCAAAGGAAACCAAATTATTGCTTCCCTTTGTTCCCTTCTTGCTTACTATTCTGACCAATGGGTAGATGAGCCCATCCTGGGTTTTCTGTCCATTTTCTCAAATGATGAAAAGCCCACAATGCAGTTCGACTATAGCACCTTCTTGGCCGATAATATTCATGAACAATTCATGAATTTCGGCACAGAGGGTATGTTCATATATTCTTCCATACTGGCGTACATGTTCGTTTACTTCCAAGCCAAGAAATTCAGTTTCTCCATGCAGAAAATGGATGCAGACAGAGGGCCCCAACCAGTCACAGCATGGACTTCTCTTCTGAAGTGTAGCCTTGCTGAATACGACTTCAAAGCTTTCATTGATCAGTTTTACCACCCGGTGGTTAGCATGTTGAGTGGCATGCTTGAGCCACGAATAAATGAAGAGGTCCAGAGAATTCTACAGCTCTCGGACAATGTAAAAATAAGAGATTGGTACCTGTACCATAACTATACCGAAATCAGAGTTTTCTGGTGCGAGTTGGCACCTTACAAGCTACCTCAATACGTGACGGTAAGGATCTTTGCCTTAGAATATATTAGGCAAATAATGAATTCAGATGATATTCCTTTTGTTTCCTTAAAAAAGAAACAACAATTGAGAATTAAAGGGCAGATAGGTTCTTTTATCTGTAATAGTAGAGGTGTCGGGGAGGAAGTGGACAGAATGTTAAGGGAGATGAAATTCTTTACAAGTTTCACCTGGCACTATGATCCATACGGGATCATGTCATAAATGAGAGTGAAAAATAAGAACGTCCCATATGCTCATGGGTCCAAGCCAGAGATCGAGAAATTTGCAAATCAAACAGTTTGGATGCCTGATACTTTGATGGACGTGGAACAGCAAGTTGAAGTAGAACAACAGGTGTCTTCGATGAGTGTACCTTCCACTACCACACCTTAGGTCCCCAAGGAGAAGAGGCCCCGACAGGAGTCGTCGTCTCCTGTAACAGAGGTGTCAGCAGAAGAGTTCCAGATTCACACCAAAAAGTCAAAGACAGTTTCAACGCTGGGCGCGACAGTAGAACAAGAAGCCCCAACTACCATAGTAGCCACCATAGGGGTCAAGCCGGTCACACCACCTTTCGGGTCGAGCCAGCATAAGGAAATCACAAAAGATATATCGAAGAAATCTACAGATTCTCCCCTGGATACTCAACAAAGCAAGACTGTGCCCAAATTGGGCATTTTCGAGAAATATGAATTGATCAAGAAGAAGAACCAGACCCTCACTAGTAGCACTTACACCAAGTTTCAGAAGTAGTCTTCCACAGCTTAGCAGAGGCTTGTTTCGACATTTGACACAGAAAAGGGTAGAAAGCATAGGTACCGGATCCCAAGGTAATCTCAGATTACAAAAGGTCCACTTTCGAGTTTCAAGCAAAAGATGTACATCCAGCAGATCAGATGGATCTACATAAACAAACTGGAGAGATGGTTTTCCACACATTGGCACACACTACATCTTCTGCAAAATTTTTTTAGGTATCTTTGAACAACGCTCAGACACAGCTCAAGATGGAAAAAATATCATCTTTTGCTAAAGACAACAGAATCAAGACGTTGGAAGAGCTGGTTTTAAAGATCGGCTACGATCCTGGAAATGTGAAATCTATAGAAGAGATGATTAAAAAGAAAAATGCTAACATCGCATCCTTAAGAAAACAGTTGAAGCTCCCGCCCACAGAGGACTCACAGGCAAAAGAGATAGCAGAAAAAGAAGGTGAAAGGGATGAGATGCTAAAGTTACTCATGGAGCAGAATGCTCAGCTAAAAGAGATGGAGGCTGAGATGGAGAGACTGCTAAAGGAGAAAGAGAAAAGGAAGCCAATGGAAGGCATTCCATTTAGTGTTATCCCAATTGCAGGTTTGAGCACAACAACAGTGACATCGATACCATCTGCAACACCAGTGTCACTACCAGAAGGAACAACAGACCTTGCCAAGTCCATGGAGAGGATGAACCTGCAAGAGTCAGAAATCAATAGGCTTAAGAAAGAAGTGGAGAACCTCCAAGAGCTCAAAACTTCTTTCCAGACAAGCCTATCTAAAGAAAAGTAGGTGAATGAGAAAATCAGGAAGGAGTTACAGCAGCTCCAAAAGAAGAAAATGGCAGGGAAGACTTTGGCTGAGGCCAAAGAGATCGTATGGACATACATTAGTAAGTCCATCAATGAAATCTGGCCAATGATTCAGATCATGTTCAAAGAAAATGAGTTGCTCCAGAGGAGCAAACAGGCCATGGAGAAAATAAGATTGGAGTTGGGATACATGCCTGCACAAGCAAATGAGATCATCAGGTTCCTAAATTCCAAGACCAGAGAGGAACTTGAAGAATTAAAAATCGAAGACAGAACAAAGACTATACTTGAGGTAAAAAGGCTTTTAACCAAGAGAAGTCTAATGCTTCAGCTTGAGGAAAAGATTCAAGTCATGGATCAAGGAGTGCAGAAGTTCTTCAATAAGATAGATGTTCTCCAAAGGAAAGGCCTACCTGGTCTAAAGGTCATTAATGACAAATTAATGAGACTCCTTGATTATAAGAAGAAGTTGACTGAAGTGTCTAGTTCCAAATTTGCAGGGATACACGGGAGCGTCACAGGGAAAGCATTCATGGAGGCCCTGCAGTTGGATATTAGTATCCAACATGAGATTAAACACATATTCATCGTCAAGCCTACATTTGCTAAGTATACAGACATGGATGAAGTGTATCGGAGATTACTTAAAGTCACAGTGCCAAATCATCTCAGATGGGAAGAACTTTGTGATCTACTAGATTAGCAGATGATCTGTCACCGTCCAGTCACCTGTCTAGTCAGAAGAGGTTGCGAAGGCACCTCGCCAATGGCCTACCCCAGAAATACCGCATGCAGTTGTACTGAGTCATCAAACAGTTTTTGATTCGTTAAGGTAGTTAGACTAAAAATAGAATGAGCACATCCTGATCAGTTATGACAGGAAGGTTTGTAATTGGAATTACAAATACTTCAACTCTCGAAGTATTGAGGGTTGTTGATTCACACACTCTATTGCTATCAAACTGTAATATTTTTGAAGAGATAGGCCATTAATAAAGAGGAACTACTTTGACAGGATTCTTGCGTGTATTCACTGGTGACGTTTTTCTCTAAGTTGAATGTTTTCTTTGCTTAGTGCTCATAATGTTTTCTGAAACTAATCTTTAAAAGTAACATATGTTGCAGGATTTATCTTAGATACCATGTTTCCGACTTTTAAGATTTAAATGTTTATCTTCTAAGGTTTTCAATTAAGGAATTCTTAACTGCTTCTGAATTGGATGATCTTTCTCATCTTTTCTTCTGTCCATCATTTAAATTATTAAAAGATCTAGTTGAATGCATTATCTCGCCCTGTGAAAGTCTTCTTTGGCATTTCTGGTTGTTTCTTACATTTAATTAGACACAGACCCCATAGCCCAATGGATGTGTAAACTGTCTCAACCAATTTATAAACCCTTTTACAACAAAACATACTTGTTCCTTTTACCTAGCCTAATATCTAGATTAAAAACAAAGCTAAATCTTATAGAGAGATCCCTCTCTGAAGATGGAAGGGATAGATCCCAGCTTTAAAAGCGGTTGGATAAAGTTACCTTTGTGGATTCCTTCTTTGTCAACCTCTTGGAAATTTACAGAGTGCTAACATAATGGCGACTCCACTGGGGAAGAACTAAAAATTGACAATTTCGCGTATTCTTTCCCCCAAAAAGAACGTTTGATTCTGAGAAGAAAGTAATGTTTAGAGGTTGATCAAACTTTGTATATATTATTTTCATACTCAAGAAATTAAAAAATATATATAGATATATATAAATCAAAAAATAGTTCTATCTTCCAAGAAAGTTCACACTAGATCTCATCCCAACCCAGAACTCTCAGTAGCAATAGATAACCCCAAACATTTGCTCAGGCGAAAGGCCTCAGCTGTCGGCTCAGGGAGTCATACTTCCCTGCATAAGTGACCTTCCTTTTCAGGAAAACCTGTTACATCTCACAACCTTGATCTTGATACCTTTCCGCCTCGAAGTCTGGTTAGACCACGGTCCGACAGTTTTGTGTCAGGACTAGCTTTTGACCCAGCTGTGTTGCAACCCCGAACCCCAGAAGTTTTGTCTCCCACGACTAAATTGTAAGTCACCACTTCAATGCCGTGCAGTCCCACATCACCTACCATTCAGGTTACTCTTCAACCTCCTCCACCCATCATGGCAGATCAGTATGCCCCGTTGGTCTTGGCTGCATCGTTACATGCCATGCCCCAAGATTACCAAACAAGACTCCCACAGTTCGAAGCAACTGGACCTCTAAACGCCCAACAACATGTGGACAAAATGAATGACTACTTTGATTTGCAAGAAGTCGATGAAGTTGACATCCAAATGAGATTGTTCTCCCAAAAGTCTGACAGGAGACGTAAAGAAATGGTTCAAAGCTTTACCCGCCGCCTCAATCCCTGACCTTGTTTCATTCCAGAGAAGTTTTCTTGACAGATGGGAGGTAAAGAAAAACCCTCTCCAGATACTATCAGAATACTAGAATATAAAAAGAAACCAAGGTCAGACGACACAAGATTATTGCACCCGTTTTAACAACCTGTACAATGCAATTCCCACTGAAATCAAACCCCCCCAAGGCCTAGCTTTGATTAAATGCCCTGACGGGTTTGATGTTGACATGTCATACCAATTAAGAGAATGAAATGCTACCACCCTAGAAGACATGCAGAAGAGCGATATCAGTGTGGAGGCCAATCTGTTGGCAAAACGGGCCCGTCAAAGGACGGAAAGGAGAGTCACGATCAAAGAATAAGCTTCCACGTCAAACACCGATTCCAAATTGGATTCTGTAGTCAGATCATTGGAATTATTGATAGAAAGAACGAGTATTTCAGACAGAAATCCTCTGAGAGACAACACACCTGCTCCTCAGATTCGGAACCCCAATTTTAGAAGAAACCCTCCTCAGATCAGATAGAGAGATCCTAGAGATCAAAGAGAACAGAGAGGCCCAGATCAGCCGATCAGACCTCCTCTACAGGAAAACTATGCTGATGAAGGGGGAGATGTGATTGAAGAATTGGAGGACACTCACATTAACCTTATGGGCATTCACGACAATGAGGCCATTTTTCTTACTCGAGAAGAGCAGGAAATTTTTCTGCTAAATCAAACAAAGGTAAGTGAGGAAACTGAAGATGAGGGACAACATGCATTTGAGAATGATATTCTAGAGGTACACAAGCAGTATAATCCGCGTAGTATGAAAACAGAAGGGGGTTCAAAGATGGAAGGGGACTCATCCAAGAAGATGACCGAAACACAGACGACAGTCGAATCCAAGAAAGCCCCTGAACCTTCTACTGAAAAGACTTCTGATAAGGTTCTGGAGAAGAATAAAGCTGACCCTCCGTTGAAGAAAAACATCACCATCCTAAAAAGACCATCACAACCTGATGCTTATCATGTTAACCTGCCAAGTACTTTTGAGCTGAAGAACCTGGAAGACAAATCAGAATTGATGAGCCAAGGCAAAGCTCTTACGCCCTTTAGTCTTGAAGGAGAATTGGCAAAAATAAAGATCCCCATCCCACTTATAGAGTTGATGAACCAAGACGGGTATCGTTCACAGGTAATAAAAGAACTGGCCATCAAACCTGACATAGGCACCAAGGCCTTAACTATTGGATCAGTGACTCATTCAGACACTATGAACCTTACTGACGATCATCCCGAACTCCTTTTCGGACCTGAAGTAGACGGTCGAGATGATACCGGTGATGTAGCTCCCTTTTACATTAGTTTAAATATACATGACTTGATATTACATAACACTATGCTGGACTCAGGTGCCTCGCATAACCTGATGCCTAAAGCAGTAATGGAAAAACTGGGATTGGAGGTCACTATACCATACAAGGATTTACACTCATTTGACTCCAGCAAAGTCAAATGTATTGGTTTAATCAAAGACCTATGCATTGTTAGGACCACATATTGTACCTTTTTGCCCATACTTTTTGCCATTATTATACCCTTCATCACTTCTATTTAGACTCATAATATCACTTCATCTGATCATTCCAAGGCATACAACGTCCTTTCTCATTACTATATGCTTAATCTGTTTTGCATAATATTTTACATTACTTTTGTACTTAACCATTGATTAGAAGTGCATAAGTGTCCATAACTGTAGATAAGCATTTGAGGCTTGTGCTGAAACACAGAACTGTCCAAAATCGCTGATGCTGAAACACGGAGCTGCTACACAGTCCAAGGTCGCATATGCTGAAACACGGAGCTACTACACAGTCCTAGGTCGCATATGCCGAAACATGGAGCTGCTACATAGTTCGAGGATGCAGATTCTGAAACACGGAGCTGTCACACAGTTCAGAAGTGCAGATGCTGAAACACAGAGGAGACCACCACGATGCTGAAACACAAGCCGTTACAGTTAGCAGTCAAGGCCGACACAGTCAA
>JZKD02S1842158.1:9840-24118 GCA_000966675.3 Picea glauca | reverse complement strand
AAAGGTCAGATCTTTGTTTGTGCTTCTACATCTTGAATATATTGTGATCTCCATGTGTTGATGAATCTTGTATGCACTTAATAACTCAATAAATCAGTAGTAGTTAGTGATTCCATAGAAATAATTTGGCTTGGGATCATTACATTCCTGGCATCCCACCTCAACACCATATCTCCCAGCTCGAAATCATCCTCCTTGGTTCGTTTGTCAAAGACTTTCTTGATGTTTTCTTGGATGATCTATGTTTTGTTGAAGACATCTTCTCTACTCTGCTGCAAATGAATCATTTGGTTGATTCTTCTTTGTGAATCGTTTGGTTCATCTTGTATCTCCTGAAGTAACTTCATGACAGGGACTCCCAAAGAAGTTGGGAAAATAGCCTCAATACCATAGACCAGCTGGTATGGTGACATACCAATTGGCCTTTTGGTGGTAAGTCTATCTACCCATAAAGCAAAAACTAGCTTATCATGCCATGACTTTTTGTTCTCCTGCAATGTTTTATTGATGATATTTACCAAAGTTTTTTTTGAGGACTCTGCCAACCCGTTTCCCTGAGGGTAATAGGCTGTGGAATGCCCCAAGACGATGTGGTAACGGTTGCAGAAATCTATGATCTTCTTCGACCGAAAGGCAGCTGCATTGTCAGTAATAATCTTTCTAGGACAACCAAAATGAGACAAAATATTATTTTCAAGAAATTTGATAATAACAGAGTCAGTTGCTTGCCTGCTTGGTACAGCCTTGATCCATTTGGTAAAATAATCAATGGCAGTAAGAATCCACCTATGTTGGCCTGAAGACGGAGGGTGTATTTCTCTAATGAAATCGAGTCCCCATTACTGGAAAGGAGCCTCAACTGAAATTGGTTTAAGAGGTAAAGGAAGGATCTTCCTTTTGCCTTCAAACAGTTGACACTGGTGGCAAGCTGTTACCTTCTGATGCACATCTGCGAACAGGGTGGGCCAGTAAAATCCAGCTCTGAGTATTTTGTTGGATGTAACCTTCCAGCTCAAATGGCCACCACATTCTCCTGCATGAAACTCTTGCAACACTTTATCAGCCTCATCTTTCAGTAAACAATTAAAAGAATACCTGTAGGGTCTTTCCAATGCAAATTTCCTTCTAGAATACAAAATTTCAATGCCTTCAACTTTAAAAATCTATCTTTGGTCTTAGTTAAACCAGGGGAGCTTGTAAATTTTGTAAGACAAATATAAGTTCTGCATACCATGGAGAGTTAAGAAATACTTCTCTAACATTTGGAGTCGCCATCTCACCCTGTTCATCTGCAACATCTAGAAAATTAATGTCAAGGGCCTGGAAGTTAGTTTCAGCCATCAATTTAGAAAGGCCTTGGCCTTTGATTAGTTTTGTGGGCTTAATATCTATATCGTATTCTAAAATGAATACAATCCATTTTCCCCTTCTTCCATCAGGGTTTTCCTGTGTCAAGATATCCTTTACTACCATATTCAGAACATAAGCTATGGTGTGTGAATGGAGAATGTAGACCCTGAAGTCCTTTGTTTCATTTACCAAGGAAAAAGCTTGCTTCTCCATGATATCGTAGTTCAGGGCAGCATCTCTTAAATCTTTGTTGAATAAAGCTATGGGTTGTTCATTCCCTTCACTATTCTTCTGCAGTAATACCACTGCTATAGTATGTTCAGAGGCGAAAGAAAAAAGATAAAAATCTTTAGTGAAATCAGGACTGATAAGAACTAGGGCCTCTGTGAGTGCTCGTTTGACTTGTTCGAAGGATTTTCTAGAATCAGAGTCCCATTTTTTTTTAGTGTCATTTTTAAGCATGTTTGTAATGTTTCGGAGGAGTTCGGCCAGATTGGGAATGAATATTCGTAGAAAGTTAATTTGTCCGATAAAAGACTGTAATTCTTTGAGGTTTCTTGGGTGTTCTACTTTTAGTATGGCCTCTATTATGCTGGGGTCAATTCTGATTCCATCTTTAGAGATGATGTGTCCCAGCAGTTTACCTTCTTCTAACACAAAGAGACACTTCTTAGGATTTAATGAAATCCCAAACCTTCTACATTTCTCGAAGACTCGCCTAAGGTGTCGCAGGTGTTCATCATCAGATTTGGAAAACACAGTCACATCATCTAAGTAAACAACGATGAACTTACCAGATTTCTCCACGAAGGCGATATCCATGGCCCTCTGAAACGTGGCTCCGACATTCATCAGACCGAAAGGCATCTTCACATACATGAAAGTGCCCCATGGTGTGGTAAAATCAGTTTTATCTTGATCGTTTGGGTGAACTAGGACCCGGTTGTAACCTGAGAAACCATCTAGCAGAGATATCCTACTGGACCCGACCACTCTTTGCAGGAGGTGGTCCATTTTTGGTAATGGGTAATTATCTTTCAGGGATACTTTGTTCAGATTTCGGAAATCAATACAGAGTCTGATTTCCCCGGTCTTCTTCTGTGTAGGGACTAAATTAGAAACCCACTTAGAGAAATGTAGTGGGACTATGATCTTGGCATCATACATCTTCTTGATTTCTTTTTCTATTAGAGGGAGTAACTTGGGATTTATCCTTCTAAGTTTCTGTCTAAATGGTTTTTTGTCTTCCTTTATGGGAATTCTGTGTTGTATGATGCTGGTATCGTAGGCTTTCAAATCTTCATAGCCCCAGGCAAAAACGTCTGAATATTCCTTGAATAGCTCAATGTATTTAAGCTTTTGTTCTGGGGGTATTGATTTGGACAGTTTGACCATCCTAGGTTTTTCCTCAGTTCCTATATTGCAGTCCTCTACCTCTTGTCCATGAGCTTCTATTTTGGGTTTCTTAGCTACATCGTTACTGTCAAACAGATCTTCTAAAGGGACGAGACCTCTAGGTAAAACATTGCTTTTCAATTGTAAAACATCAGCATCCATTTCATCGTCCCCTAAATCTCCTGAATCTATTGTATCTACTGTATCTACAGTATTTACACTATCTATATCAATGTCAGAACTATTTACATTCTCGTCTTCATTTTCTAAATCTATATTTATACATTCAAAATCATTCTTGCATTGTAGAAAATCCTCTATCTGATCATCATTTCCAAACACTTTCCAGTACCTGATATTATCAGGAACCGTAGGTCTGCATTTCACCTCCACAGTATATGGGCGAGTTTGGCGAAAAGGAATCTTGCATGAGGCTGCTGACGTGGCCAATCTGTCGGCCAGAATATTCTTTCCTCTCGACATTACCTGCAAGTCAACCTCATTAAACCACTTCAAAGCATCAAGAATAGCATTCCTGTAGGCTCTAAGGCGCGGGTGTTTAGCAGCATACTCACCTTTAATTTGCTTGATTATTAATTCAGAGTCACCCCTTACCATTATCTGCTTAGCACCAAATTTTTTCAACAGCTTCAGACCGAGCATTAACGCTTCATACTCGACAACATTGTTGGTACACTGGAAATTTAACTTGTAGGAATGATTCTCTGAATACCTGTTTCGATGATTATGCAACCAAACCCCAACTCCTTCTCCTTCTTTACTCACAACTCCATCAAAATCCATACTCCAGAAATTGACGGGGAATTCTTCAGAGATCACATTTTTCATTTTTGCTACCTCACCGTTCTCTGGATATTCATCTTGACTAGATACATCTTCTGTCAGCTGAGTATCTTGTTCTTCAGTATCACCATCATTGTATAAGATGAACGAATCTAAATCAGAATGAGCGGAGTAAAAAGGATAATTATGAGGTTTCTCCTGGCTACTGACCATGTACTTCATCAGTGTTTCTCTGTATAATCTCCTCTATTGCCCAAACATTGGGATAGTGGCATAAGACATATCTAGCTGCAGGGTCCCTTTCAACTTAGCTCCCCAAGATCTGGAGAGAAACATTCCATACTTAGGTGGAATGTCTGCAACCACTACATCCATTACCATGCTTTTTGAAGGAATATGAACCAGGGTGATGCATAGGTCTTTGATTAAACCAATACATTTGACTTTGCTGGAGTCAAATGAGTGTAAATCCTTGTATGGTCTAGTGACCTCCAATCCCAGTTTTTCCATTACTGCTTTAGGCATCAGGTTATGCGAGGCACCTGAGTCCAGCATAGCGTTATGTAATATCGAGTTGTGTATGTTTAAACTGATGTAAAAGGGAGCTACATCACCGGTATCATCTCGACCGTCTACTTGAGGTCCGAAAAGGAGTTCGTGATGATCATCAGTAAGGTTCATAGTGTCTGAATGAGTCACTGATCCAATAGTTAAGGCCTTGGTGCCTATGTCAGTTTCGATGGCCAGTGCTTTTATTACCTATGAACGATACCCATCTCGGTTCATCAACTATGTAAGTGGGATGGGGATCTTTATTTTTGCTAATTCTCCTTCAAGACTAAAGGGCGTAAGAGCTTTGCCTTGGCTCATCAGTTTTGATTTGTCTGCCAGGTTCTTCAGCTCAGAAGTACTTAGTGGGTTAACATCAGAAGCATCAGGTTGTGATGGTATTTTTAGGATGGTGATGTTTTTCTTCAACGGAGGGTCAGCTTTATGCTTCTCTAGAACCTTATCAGGAGTCTTTTCAGTAGAAGGTTCAGGGGATTTCTTGTATTCGACTGCCGTCTGTGTTTCGGTCATCTTCTTGGATGAGGCCCCTTCCGTCTTTGAACCCCCTTCTGTCTTCCTGCTACGCAGATTATACTACCTGTGTACCTCTAGAATAGCATTCTCAAATGCCTGTTGTCCCTCATCTTCGGTTTCCTCACTTACCTTTGTTTGATTTAGCAGAAAAAGTTCTTGCTCTTCTCGAGTAAGAAAAATGGCCTCATTGTCATGAATGCCCATAAGGTTAATGTGAGTGTACTCCAATTCTTCAATCACGTCATCCCCTTCATTAGCATAGTTTTCCGGTAGAGGAGGTCTGATCGGCTGATCTGGGCCTCTCTGTTCTCTTTGATCTCTAGGATCTCTCTGTCTGATCTGAGGAGGGTTTCTTTTGAAATTGGGGTTCCGAATCTGAGGAGCAGGTGTGTTGTCTCTCAGAGGATTTCTGTCTAAAATACTCATTCTTTCTATCAATAATTCCAATGATCTGACTACAGAATCCAATTTGGAATTGGTGTTTGACGTGGAAGGTTCTTCTTTGATTGTGACTCTCCTTTCCGTCCTTTGACGGGCCTGTTTTTCCAACAGATTGGCCTCCACACTGATATCACTCTTCTGCATGTCTTCTAGGGTGGCAGCATTTCATTCTCTTAATTGGTATGACCTGTCAGCATCAAACCCGTCAGGGAATTTAATCAAAGCCAGGCCTTTGGGGGGTTTCGTTTCAGTGGGAATTGCATTGTACAGGTTGTTAAAACGGGTGCAATAATCTTGTACCGTCTCACCTTGGTTTCCTTTTATATTCTCGTATTCTGATAGTATCTGGAGAGGGTTTTTCTTTACCTCCCATCTGTCAAGAAAACCTCTCTGGAATGCAACAAGGTCACGAATTGAGGTGGCGGGTAAAGCTTTGAACCATTTCTTTACGTCTCCTGTCAGACTTTGGGCGAACAATCTCATTTGGACGTCAACTTTGTCGAATTCTTGCAAATCGAAGTAGTCATTCATTTTGTCCACATGTTGTTGGGCATTTAGAGGTCCAGGTTCTTCGAACTGTGGGAGTCTTGTTTGGTAATCTTGGGGCATGGCATGTAACGATGCAGCCAAGACCAACGAGGCATACCGAGCTGCCATGATGGGTGGAGGAGGTTGAAGAGTAACCTGAATGGTAGGTGATGTGGGACTGCACGGCACTGAAGTGGTGACTTGCAATTTAGTCGTGGGAGACAAAACTTCTGGGGTTCGGGGTTGCAACACAGCTGGATAAAAAACTAGTCCTGACACAAAACTGTCGGACCGTGTTCTAACCAGACTTCGAGGCGGAAAGGTATCAAGATCAAGGTTGTGAGATGTAACAGGTTTTCCTGAAAAGGAAGGTGACTTATGTAGGGAAGTATGACTCCCTGAGCCGGCAGCTGAGGCCTTTTGCCTGAGAAAATGTTCGGGGTTACCTATTGCTACTGAGAGTTCTGGGTTGGGATGAGATCTAGTGTGAACTTTCTTGGAAGCCATAACTATTTTTTGATTTATATATATATATATATATATATATATATATATATATATATATATATATTTTAATTTCGTGAGTATGAAAATAATATATACAAACTTTGATTAACCTCTAAACATTACTTTCTTCTCAGAATCAAACGTTCTTTTTGGGGGAAAGAATACGCGAAATTGTCAATTTTTAGTTCTTCCCCAGTGGAGTCGCCATTATGTTAGCACTCTGTCAATTTCCAAGAGGTTGAAAAAGAAGGAATCCACAAAGGTAACTTTATCCAACCGCTTTTAAAGCTGGGATCTAGCCCTTCTAGCTTCAGAGAGGGATCTCTCTATAAGATTTAGCTTTGTTTTTAATCTAGATATTAGGCTAGGTAAAAGGAACAAGTATGTTTTGTTGTAAAAGGGTTTATAAATTGGTTGAGACAGTTTACACATCCATTGGGCTATGGGGTCTGTGTCTAATTAAATGTAAGAAACAACCAGAAATGCCAAAGAAGACTTTCACAGGGTGAGATAATGCATTCAACTGGATCTTTTAATAATTTAAATGATGGACAGAAGAAAAGATGAGAAAGATCATCCAATTAAGAAGCAGTTAAGAATTCCTTAATTGAAAACCTTAGAATATAAACATTTAAATCTTGAAAGTCGGAAACAGGGTATCTAAGATAAATCCTGCAACATATGTTACTTTTAAAGATTAGTTTCAGAAAACATGATGAGCACTAAGCAAGGAAAACATTCAACTAAGAGAAAAACGTCACCAGTGAATACATGCAAGAATCCTGTCAAAGTACTTCCTCTTTATTAATGGCCGATCTGTTCAAAAATATTATAGTTTGATAGCAATAGAGTGTGCGAATCAACAACCCTCAATACTTCGAGAGTTGAAGTATTTGTAATTCCAATTACAAACGTTCCTGTCATAACTGATCAGGATGTGCTCATTCTATTTTTAGTCTAACTACCTTAACTAATCAAAAACTGTTTGATGACTCAGTACAACTGCATGCGCTATTTCTAGGGTAGGCCATTGGCGAGGTGCCTTCGCAACCTCTTCTAACTGTACAGGTGACTGGACGGTGACAGATCATCTGCTAATCTAGTAGATCACAAAGTTCTTCCCATCTGAGATGATTTGGCACTGTGACTTTAAGTAATCTACGATACACTTCATCCATGTCTGTATACTTAGCAAATGTAGGCTTGACGATGAATATGTGTTTAATCTCATGTTGGATACTAATATCCAACTGCAGGGCCTCCATGAATGCTTTCCCTATGATGCTCCCTTGTATCCCTACAAATTTGGAACTAGACACTTCAGTCAACTTCTTCTTATAATCAGGGAGTGTCATTAATTTGTCATTAATGACATTCAGACCGAGTAGGGCTTTCCTTTGGAGAACATCTATCTTATTGAAGAACTTCTACACTCCTTGATCCATGACTTGAATCTTTTCCTCAAGCTGAAGCATTAGACTTCTCTTGGTTAAAACAAATTTTACCTCAAGTATAGTCTCTGTTCTGTCCTCGATTTTTAATTCTTCAAGTTCCTCTCTGGTCTTGGAATTTAGGAACCTGATGATCTCATTTGCTTGTGCAAGCATGTCTCCCAGCTCCAATCTGATTTTCCCCATGGCCTGTTTGCTCATCTGGAGCAACTCATTTTGTTAGAACATGATTTGGATCATTGGCCAGATTTCATTGATGGACTTAGTAATGTCTTTCCATACAATCTCTTTGACCTCAGCCAAAGTCTTCCCTGCCATTGTCTTCTTTTGGAGCTGCTGTAACTCCTTCCTGATTTTCTCATTCACCTACTTTTCTTTAGATAGGCTTGTCTGGAAAGAAGTTTTGAGCTCTTGGAGGTTCTCCACTTCTTTCTTAAGCCTGCTGATTTCTGACTCTTGTAGGTTCATTCTCTCCATGGACTTGGCAAGGTCTGTTGTTCCTTCTGGTAGTGACACTGGTGTTGCAGATGGTATCGATGTCACTGTTGCTGTGCTCAAACCTGCAATTGGGATAGCACTCAATGGAAGGCCTTCCATTGGCTTCGTCTCCTCTTTCTCCTTTAGCAGTCTCTCCATCTCAGCCTCCATCTCTTTTAGCTGAGCATTCTGCTCCATGAGTAACTTTAGTATCTCATCCCTTTCACCTTCTTTTTCTGCTATCTCTTTTGCCTGTGAGTCCTCTGTGGGCGGGAGCTTCAGCTGTTTTCTTAAGGATGTGATGTCAGCATTTTTATTTTTAATCATCTCTTCTGCAGCTTTCACATTTGTAGGATCATAGCCGATCTTTAAAACCATCTCTTCCAACGTCTTGATTCTGTTGTCTTTAGCAAAAGATGATATTTTTTCCATCTTGAGCTGTGTCTGAGCGTTGTTCAAAGATACCTGAAATTTTGCTGTAGAAGCTGTAGAGTGTGCCAATGTGTGGAAAACCATCTCTCTAGTTTGTTTATGCAGATCCATCTGATCTGTTGGATGTACATCTTTTGCTTGAAACTCGAAAGTGGCCTTTTTGTAATCTGAGATTACCTTGGGATCCGGTACCTGTGCTTGTAGATAAGCCATATGCATTCTACCCTTTTCTGTGTCAAATGTCGAAAGAAGCCTATGCTGAGTTGTGGAAGACTGCTTCCGAAACTGGGTGTAAGTGCTACTAGTGAGGGTCTGGTTCTTCTTCTTGATCAATTCATATTTCTCGAAAATGCCCAATTTGGGCACAGTCTTGCTTTGCTGAGTATCCAGGGGAGAATCTGTAGATTTATTCGGTATAGCTTTTGTGATTTCCTTATGCTGGCTCGAACCGAAAGGTGGTGTGACCAGCTTGACCCCTGTGGTGGCTACTGTGGTAGTTGGGGCTTCTTGTTCTACCGTCGCGCCCGGCGTTGAAACTTTCTTTGACTTTTTGGTGTGAATATGGAACTCTTCTGCTGACACCTCTGTTACAGGAGACGACGACTCCTGTCGGGGCCTCTTCTCCTTAGGGACCTAAGGTGTGGTAGTGGGAGGTACACTCGTCGAAGACACCTGCTTTTCTACTTCAACTTGTTGTTCCACGTCCATCAAAGTATCAAGCATCCAAACTGTTTGATTTGCAAATTTCTCGATCTTTGGCTTGGACTCATGAGCATATGGTACGTTCTTATTTTTCACTCTCATTTCTGAGATGATCCCGTATGGATCATAGTGCCAGGTGAAACTTGTAAAGAATTTCATCTCCTTTAACATTTTGTCCGCTTCCTCCCCTGCACCTCTACTATTGCAAATAAAAGAACCTATCTACCCTTTAATTCTCAATTGTTGTTTCTCGTTTAAGGAAACAAAATGAATATCATATGAATTCATTATTTGCCTAATATATTCTAAGGAAAAGATCCTTACCAGCACGTATTGAGGTAGCTTGTAAGGTGCCAACTCGCACCCGAAAACTCTGATTTCGGTATAGTTCTGGTACAGGTACCAGTCTCTTGTCTTTACATTGTTCGAGAGCTGTAGAATTCTCTGGACCTCTTCATTTATTCATGGCTCAGGCCTGCCACTCAACATGTTAACCACCGGGTGGTAAAACTGATCAATGAAAGCTTTGAAGTCATATTCAGAAGAGTTACGCTTCAGAAGAGAAGTCCATGCTGTGACTGGCTGGGGCCATCCGTCTGCATCCATTTTCTGCATGGAGAAACTGAATTTGTCGGCTTGGAAGTAAACGAACATGTACGCTAGTATGGAAGAATATCTGAACATACCCTCTGTGCTGAAATTCACGAATTGTTCATGAATATTATCGGCCAAGAAGGTGCTGTAGTCGAACTGCATTGTGGGCTTTTCATCGTTCGAGAAAATGGACAGAAAACCCAGGATGGGCTCATCTACCCATTGGTCAGAATAGTAACCAAGGAGGGAACAAAGGGAAGCAATGATTTGGTTTCCTTTGGTGGAGAACATGGATGAAGGGTAAGGGGGATTGGTGGAAGGGATAGGGGCGGAAGTGGGAAGAAAGAGATCGAATATCTGAGCTCTATGTGGGAAGGTCATTTTCTGATATAACTCGGTGAGGATTTCTAAATTGAATGGGGACACAGATTCATCACGGGAAACTTGCATCATCTGGTCAATATCTTCGAGAGTGATGAAGAAAAGGACGTCTCCAGATGAAGAGACGATGGCATTCTAGTCAGGGACATAGTGGGCTTGGCATTTCAACGTGAACTCAGGAAAGTGATGTATCTGAGGGGAAAAGTACAGCGGCAAATTTGACTCCCAGAGTCCAATTTAGTCGCTCTGGTCTAAGAATACCTCTCGTAACCATGACTGGAGGTCTGAAAAATTGAAGTCGCATATGGTATCTTTGATCAATCGATCTTTATCAACCAAGGGGATTTTGTCCAGGTCGACGGGAGGAGGAAGAAAAGGATTCTCTTCTCCCTCTTCTAGTCTTGGCTTTGACACCATTTCAGCAACTGTACCTGCAATAAAACGATGTTAGTGGGGAATACTGACTGTAAGTGAAGGTGGAGGAAAAGAAATGGAGGCGTAAGAGTGTATTTTTCTGGTGCGATGGAAGAATAGTGCATGGAGAGGGAAAACGGTAGTTTTATTTAAAGCTAGGTCGGTTG
Organism: Picea glauca; assembly: GCA_000966675.3. Taxonomy (NCBI): domain Eukaryota; kingdom Viridiplantae; phylum Streptophyta; class Pinopsida; order Pinales; family Pinaceae; genus Picea; species Picea glauca. Next base: position 13,392 of record JZKD02S1842158.1, on the reverse strand, counting down.
GACGCGGGAAAACGGTCAGCATGACAATGGGTATATTATCCAGTTATTAATGGACAACGGGCCACTTGGGGGTGATATGGCAGGTGACGGTGGCCACAACATACGGACGGTTGACGTGGCTGCTAGGGATTGGAGGTGAAGTGAAGTGAAAGTCGCCATAAGGGGTTGGTCATGAGTGAGGGACTTAAGTACTGACAATCGGGACTGACAGCAGTTATGGGATGGGATGCGACCCCGGGAGCAAGTGGGACAAGTGGACTCAACGGAGGATGACGTCCATGAGAGACGGGCTGTCAGATAGCATGTGGGTGATAGGACTCATGGACCAGTAGGACAATGCCACATGTAACAAGGGGCCCGTCGAAAGGAATATTCATTCCGGACCCCCCCTTTTGGTTAAAAGCAGAACACTAGGGGGGATCCAAAATCCATTATGAACCATAGATCTACGCACTTATTTCGTGGCTGCAGATCTTAGCGCACTCCTTAATACCCATTCCGAAACCCCCCCCTCCATTAAAGGAAGAACGGAGGGGGGGGTCCGGAATTCAATGTGAACCGTAGATTTAAGCGCTTTGTTCTGGGCCGTCCAGATCTGCACCCAGGTTATTACCAATTCCGGACCCCCCCCCTCCGTTAAAGGCAGAACGGGAGGGGGGGGTCTGGAATCCAATGTGGGCCATGGATTCGCGCGCTCTTTTCTGGACTGTCCAGATCTGCGTAAATATTATCATCGATTCTGGACCCCCCCCTGGTTAAAAGCAGAACACTAGGGGGGGTTCGGAATGCTTTGTTCTCCGTTGATCGAAGCACCGTGATCTGGACCATTGGAAAGTGAAGGTAACATAAATCATGAGCAGAGAAAAATGAGTTTGGGGAAAAACTTAGGATAAATCATTTTATGGGTTTTTCTTCAAATTTCAAAGAGATATCACCATGGGGTTTCGAACAAACTATTCTTAGGCATTTGGGACATGGTGTAACGTCTTTATTAATCTGTCTTCATGGGGGGTGAAACAATTGAAACAACTAACCTACATGCTAATCCTATCTCCCTAGGACAATTAACCCAGATTAAACTGTCGGGTTAAGAAATTACTCTACCTAAGGGCTATCTGACCAGGATTAGACAGTCTGGTCAAATTTATTCACTAATCTAACCTAAGGGCTATCTGACCAGGATTAGACAGTCTGGTCAGATTTATTCACTAACCTATCAACATTGAAAATTTAAAAGAACTTGGTCAGGCTTGAAAGGTATGACCAAGTTACTATTATTGCATGGGGCTTTTGTTTCAATTCTTTTATGCCCTCTTTTCTTTTTCTTTTTCTTTATTTTATTTTTCTTTTTGTAAAATGAAAAATCAGTTGCCAATAAAAACACTAGATACAGATAATATCCATAATATCCAAGTCATAAGTTGATTCCTATAATTTATGGGGTGATAACAGGCTCGATCGCTCGTTAAACAAAATTTTGGGGTAAAGGAGACGAGGATGTTGAGTAGCATTGGTTTCTGTGTAAAGCGATTTGGAGGTCCAGAGGGACTCTAGATGAAAATAAACTAGTTCAATTCCAGAATACGTTGAGAGGTCATGCTCTCAGATGGCACATGAAGGATATTAATCTAGGAAGAGCGCAAGGACATGTGTTCACACTTGGCCAAGTTCGGAGAAAATTCATAGCAGAGTTCAAGCTACCTCAATCAGAACAACAGGCTCTGTCTAAGTTGTGAGAAATTCAATAGAGGGAAGGATAATTGGTTTGGGAATATCTTCATAAGTTTAAGGATTCCATTGGGAGGATAATGCATCCAATTCATGAAGATCACCATAGAGAGTGGTATATCGAGAGATTACTACCTCTAACATGAATTTTGTTAACACAACAACAAATAAACTCCTTGACAGATGCCTTCGAACAATCAATGAAGATTGAATCCATGGAAGGATATCTTGGGAGCCTAAGGGTGACCAGACCCCCAGCAGATGCAAATTTGGTGCAACTACAAGGAAAAATATTGACACTGACAGAGAAGATTAAATAATTGATGATACCCAGACTAGGACAACCACAAGTATGGTGTACCAGATGCTACATATAGGGGCATCTAGCGAATTAATGTCTACGTATGAGGGGAATGGGACCTCCTCACAATCTGATGGGACCCTCATCAGAACCCACAGAAAGATTTGGGCAAGTATCTGTGAATTTACCATTCCATACCCCAACCTCATATCATGGCTTTCCAGGAAATAAAGCATCACAGGCAGCTAAGTATTGTGAGATCTGTCAAATTCATGGGCATGCGCCAAGGTAGTTCCCTATTATCCATAAGTATTCTACCATAATTAATACCATACATTGTGAGTTCTACGCATATACCATGCATGCTATGAATTAGTGTAGAGCGTTGGATGAACTTGCGGATAGATCGGATCGAACATCATTCAGGGTGAATGAAACCCATCAAGGACCAGGAAGGGGCTGAGGAGGTGGATCTGGTGCAGACTTCAGAGGAGGAAGAACCAAGGGAAGAGGACCAAGTATATGCTACAAATGTGATGAGAAAATTCACATGTCTAGGGATTTTCCTCAATCGAGACGACCATGGTGCTCACACTGTAGAACCAATGGACACGCAACTAAAGACTGCCCAGAGCTAATTGTGAAATGGGAAGATCGGGTACGTCAACGAGGAGCCAACTTCATCGGGTTAGAGATAAAGAGGGAAGTCAAGGGACAGATACCCAAGATTAATATCATTACTCGTGGAGGAGTAAAGATTGGCACAGATGTTGATAATATGCCTAATATCCAGAAAGAAGCGCCCAAGGAGGACATGTATGACCCTCTGAAACAAAAGTTATTCTTCAAAAATGAAATAGAAGTATTCCAGAGTATCCCTAGCCCTAAAATAGAAGAAAAACCCACTCATCCCACCATTTATCCTAATATTGCACAATTCCCTACCTCACCCTCTGCAACCTGAAACCTCGTAATCCCAATGAGACAACCTGAGCAGTCACAAAATGTAGTCAACCTTTGGTTTCAGTTATTTTCTGATATTCTTGGGAATCACCAACTGACAAAGAAGTTGCACAATGACTTATATCTAGTCTTAGGAATGGAGGAATCCCCATAATCTAGAATAATGACTAATCCTCCTAAGAAGAACACTTAGAGAGTGCAAAGAAGGAAAATACGGGCTGTGAAAGAGTTTAGACTAGTAGCCCAACTAGACGAGTTTGAGAATAAGGATGTTATGTTAGATATAGGATATGATGTTAACATATTTCCTAAAAAGACTTGGGAAGATTTAGGGAAACCACAATTGACATATTCCCCAATCCAATTGAGAATGGCCAATCAGTATTGTATTTTCCCAATAGGAAGGTTGGAGAATGTGGAGATAGATTTTGTGGGAGTAAATAATGTAGCTGATTTAGAGGTGATCGATATCATGGGGGATAAGGATCCTTATCTTGCACTACTTGGTATTTATTGGGCTTATGATAACTATGTTTTTATTGACCTGAAGAGGGATACTA
>JZKD02S1842147.1:12712-23004 GCA_000966675.3 Picea glauca | reverse complement strand
TAGCGCCACTGTGCTGCATACACTGAAACTTGCAACTTGGGATAAATTTTTTTTGACAGTGTCGAGGAGTGTACTTCAAACATGCAATTTTCCAATGACAACTGTTGTAAGTGGAGGGAAGAATACCAACAAAAAAAAATCTTATACATGCAAGAAAAAACAGAGCATGAGAAAGATAGGGAACCCAACTACTGTAGAATGCTTGGACTACTGGTATCTTCTTCTTGAAATGATGTTCCAGCTACGTATTTGATACATGAATTAAACTTATATTTATATGTAAAAGCTTAAGATCCAATGCTTGTCATGCCAACTTAGGTGCATGATTTTCATCTGAAGGTTGTGGAGAACATATCTTCATATTGTATTTCCTTCGGATTAGAGTTCTACCATCTGAGCTTGAATCTGAATTGTCAATTCTACAAGAAAATCATGTTGCCATTTTGATGATCCTTCTTTGTTATGTAACTCCTTGTTTTCCATGTGTTTGTACTTGTCATCATGCTGTCAGATGATATCTTTGTCTATCTCCCAAATCATCAGCCATTCACTAAGATGTTATCTCGACTTCCCTTGATTCTGGAACTGTCTGTTGATTTTTGTGCTTGAAAATATGGAAAGTTGGGATACTTTGCCACATGTTACATAGTTGTTATAATGGAATAAAATTCCTTTAATGTTTCCACATATGGTCTTATCTCTTCTCCACATCATCAACCACTAACAAGAATGATAAGATGAACTCCTTGATTCCAGGTGCCAATGGTAGCGCCATTCTGGTGTATCTCTGCACAAATTCTGTCTCTATCAGAAATTAGGTAGCACCTCCCAAAACTTAGGTAGCGCACTATGGAATACACAATGCCCATGAGAGTAGGTAGTGCCCGTGGAATTTACAACTCCCAGGCGAAAACGAAACGCACATGAAATTTACAGCGCCTAAGAGAAAACACAACGCCCATGAGATTTGGCAGCGCACTGCACTCTGCACATCCATGCATGAAAACGGTGGAATGGGTGAGAATTTTGGGAACATCATTGTATACATCGTGGCTACATTTAGTTCTTCAACACCTGTAGAATATTTAAACAATACTGCATTGATATCTCATCATGGCACCTGTGCATGCATCCTGCAAATCAGGCATTTGCAATTTCATCGAGCACCGAACAACTAGAATGTTGGCTTAATTTATGGCTTGGCTTGTAGCTTGAGATTGTGGTTTGACTCGTGGCTTGGTCTTAGGATAGATTTGACTTGTAAGATAATACATAGTGTGATCTAGGTTTAAGCCACTTTAAAACATGCACCACCTCTTCTATCAAAGTCAATAAACACATTTATTGAAAAAGAAACTAAAATAAAGCCATAGGGAAATCAATAAAACAAAGATTTAGGAAAACTACTAAAATTGGTTTTGGGTTATGCACGTTAAAAAGACAAAGGCCATAGGTGTTTGGATAATTTTTTTTATGAATTAAGACTCTTCCTAACTCAATGAGGAAATTGGAATTTATGAACTAGGGAAAATGAGCAAAAATATTTCAAAAGTTTAGAACAAGGATGCTAAAGACACTTAAAATTTCCATAAAAAATTGAGTGCTAACATTTGGCTCCAACTGGGATGGAGACCTCCATGTGAGGCTCCAAGAACCTAGTAGTTCCACTCGTCNCTTCTGCAATTTTCTCCATCATCTTCCATCCAAAAAGTTGTTGGCCTGATCTTCCTGGATCCTTGGCGTCTACTGGTAGCTTCTTTAGGTAGCAACCTGAGTAGCGTTTTTCACAATTGGATAAGTAAAAAGGTAACGCATTTAGGTAGCGCCACTGTGCTGCATACACTAAAACTTGCAACTTGGGATAAAAATTTTTTGACAGTGTCGAGGAGTGTACTTCAAACATGCAATTTTCCAATGACAATTGTTGTAAGTGGAGGGAAGAATACCAACAAAAAAAAATCTTATACATGCAAGAAAAAATAGAGCATGAGAAAGATAGGGAACCCAACTACTGTAGAATGCTTGGACTACTGGTATCTTCTTCTTGAAATGATGTTCCAACTACGTATTTGATACATGCATTAAACTTATATTTATATGTAAAAGCTTAAGATCCAATGCTTGTCATGCCAACTTAGGTGCATGATTTTCATCTGAAGGTTGTGGAGAACAGATCTTCATATTGTATTTCCTTCGGATTAGAGTTCTACCATCTGAGCTTGAATCTGAATTGTCAATTCTATAAGAAAATCATGTTGCCATTTTGATGATCCTTCTTTGTTATGTAACTCCTTGTTTTCCATGTGTTTGTACTTGTCATCATGCTGTCAGATGATATCTCTATCTATATCCCAAATCATCAGCCATTCACTAAGATGTTATCTCGACTTCCCTTGATTCTGGAACTGTCTGTTGATTTTTGTGTTTGAAAATATGGAAAGCTAGGATACTTTGCCACCTGTTACATAGTTGTTAGAATGGAATAAAATTTCTTTAATGTTTCCACATATGGTCTTATCTCTTCTCCACATCATCAACCACTAACAAGAATGATAATATGAACTCCTTGATTCCAGGTGCCAATGGTAGCGCCATTCTGGTGTATCTCTGCGCAAATTCTGTCTCTATCAAAAATTAGGTAGCACCTCCCAAAACTTAGGTAGCGCACCATGGAATACACAACGCCCATGAGAGTAGGTAGTGCCCGTGGAATTTACAACGCCCAGGCGAAAACGCAACGCACATGAAATTTACAGCGCCTAAGAGAAAACACAATGCCAATGAGATTTGGCAGCGCACTGCACTCTGCACATCCATGCATGAAAACGGTGGAATGGGTGAGAATTTTGGGAACATCATTGTATACATCGTGGCTACATTTAGTTCTTCAACACCTGTAGAATATTTAAACAATACTGCATTGATATCTCATCATGGCACCTGTGCATGCATCCTGCAAATCAGGCATTTGCAATTTCATCGAGCACCGAACAACTAGAATGTTGGCTTAATTTATGGCTTGGCTTGTAGCTTGAGATTGTGGTTTGACTCGTGGCTTGGTCTTAGGATAGATTTGACTTGTAAGATAATACATAGTGTGATCTAGGTTTAAGCCACTTTAAAACATGCACCACCTCTTCTATCAAAGTCAATAAACACATTTATTGAAAAAGAAACTAAAATAAAGCCATAGGGAAATCAATAAAACAAAGATTTAGGAAAACTACTAAAATTGGTTTTGGGTTATGCACGTTAAAAAGACAAAGGCCATAGGTGTTTGGATAATTTTTTTTATGAATTAAGACTCTTCCTAACTCAATGAGGAAATTGGAATTTATGAACTAGGGAAAATGAGCAAAAATATTTCAAAAGTTTAGAACAAGGATGCTAAAGACACTTAAAATTTCCATAAAAAATTGAGTGCTAACATTTGGCTCCAACTGGGATGGAGACCTCCATGTGAGGCTCCAAGAACCTAGTAGTTCCACTCGTCTTATCCATTGGGCTATGGAGTCAACAATCAACCTTTCTCTGAAAAATTCTCAAGGCCTGCCTTTATTCACACAAACTGACTGCTATTTATGAAAACTGAAGGAAAAAAGAAATACTCAGGCATCAAGCTTATTTCCTACGCTACTCTACTCTAACCAGATCTGCAATTGGTTAGGTAAAGGATGATTTCCATAACAACCATCTAAGATATTTCAATACTGAAATAATCCCATCCATACCACCTATCAATAAATGATGTCTGAAATGTAATAGCAGTGATCAAAACTCGTTCAGGAAACAATACCCAGTAGGAAACATTTGTGAGCTAAGGAAATCTGAAAATTTTAAGTTCTCTGAAATATATGATTCCATGAAGGTTGCCACTGGGTCTTTGAAACTAAGATCATAAACATGTTGATCACAGGAAAACACCTTCTCAACCATGACAACCTTTTTGCTCGAATACTGATGAATTTCTTGTTCTCTTGAGAGCAACTTGTGATCATAAAAAATGGCAATCTGCCTCTCTTCAGAATCATGATCATAATATGATGATAGAGTAGTGTTTAAATGACAAATATTATGATCAGATAAGAAAATGTAGTTCCCTATGCCATCATCGGTTACCACATGCTCAACATGGTTTGTAAATTGATTATAAAATTCACATGCATACTTGTCTATGGAATACTTTGAAAATGTTGAAGAGTTAAGATCCGAATCTGAAATAAGCTCACATGCTTGCTGCTGTTCCAAATCTGCTCCACATTAATTACCTTCCTGCTCAAAATCTGAACCATACTGACATATTGCTTTCTCATGCACATAGTTTTTATTATGATAGGGTTTTTCATTTGTTGGTGATGGATAAGAGATTAGATTTATATGAAAATCCCTTTCAACACCTTCATAGCATTTACAAGGATCATGATCATAATCATCATATATAAGAATAGTGCTAAGAGGTTCCCAACAAATCATAGAATTTTTTTTTTCATCACCATCACTGGTATTTCCATCGCAAACAGGTTGTCCATAGAAAACCTTTGACTCTTGACATTCATAATGTTTTGTTTCAGAATGCTCTCTAATAGAAAAGTATTTATTACCAAAGTGTTTGTCAACAACAAGTTGCTCTTGGTCAATGTTTGATACAGTGAATTACTCAGAGGAAAGGTTGTCAAAGATACATGCTTGGAGGACCAAATCATCCACTATCTTTTCTTCATAGGGAAAACAAATAAAATCTGCCTCATGTTTAGAGATGACATGATGCTGACTTTGAATCCTTCCACAAGCTCCGAGGTTCTCCTCCACTTCCTCAACATCCATGAATAATTGTGATAAAGATGTAGATTTTCTTTCCCTAAGATACAAAACAAGGTCAGAGTATTGAGACACTATGTAATACACCATGGCTGCAGTCTCAGAAGGTTTAACCTCCAGGTGCAAGCTACAATACAAGTTGTGAAACCTTCGATTAAAAGCAGACAGAAATTCATTTTTTCCTCTTCTCAAAGTAGTGAAATCATTTAGGTATTGATCAAATGACTTTCTCTCTCCCCAATATTTTAAAAAGGTGTCATATAGTTCATCCCATGAACTAATGGAAGCAACTTCCATATTCTTGAACCATAAGGCAGCATCTCCAATCAAAGATTTAGAGAAAAGCCTCATGATAATATCTTCATGCAAGATTTCTAGATTATCGATGAAGTCTTGAAAGGATGACATATGCTCTTCTCTTGTAGTGTTATCTTTTCCAGAAAAAGTTGGTAGGTAGTCTACAAATATGGGAGGGTAAGGATGAAGAAAGGATGGAAGCTTTAGAGGTCCAAACATCTTTCCCCTAACCTTAAAATGGAAGTCAGTGGGCTACTGAATACTAGAAGGTTGTTGGTAGAGATCAGAGGAGTTGGTAGCCTGAACTGAATCAGTTTTATAATTTGCAAAAGGACAATAATCATTTGGTGCATGTTGAATTTCAATGGGCTGGTTTTTAACAGTAGAGGGAATGGTAAAAGGTAATAAATCAACTTTGAAATTTGGAGAAGGGAGAGAATCATAAGGTTCAGACTGCTCAAAAAAGTGTTTATGAACCTCATCTTTTTCAGGTGTTTGAAGTGGATGGATATCCTTAACATCAATGACATGGGAAGGGGGTAAATTTACTTGTTTGAAAAAGGAATATGCAAGAGCAGGCTGGTGGTCTTTAGAGTATACAAAGAAGATTATGATTCTCCTAATGTGTGCTGGGAAATTCAAGAAATAATGAAGGATAAAGAGCACAAGTTCCAGAAAGAAATTTAGAACTTGATACCTGAACTTGCCTCTGCCTTCCATTTCTATCCAAGCTTGGTCCCATAGTGGAGTATTCCAACAGGTTTGTCTTCATGGAGTCGCCATGGTGAATGTGCAGTCTTGAAGGTGTCCAACTTCAGTCACCATCTAAAGCTGGAGCTGTGCAATGTCATTCTTCACAGGGAGATTTTCAATCTGCTCAAATCCATCCCCGACAACAACTCCATTTATGTTATCACTCCAAAAGTCACCCTAGACTGTAATCAAGTGATCTTGGTAACATCAAAAGTTTACGAAAATAAAGTTGATTTTGAAAATATGAGAGAGGTAGGGCTGAAGCTATCTGCTTGACTTAACAAATCATATGAATCTATCCTTGCAAATCATCTTCCATATGCAACAAAATAGATCATCCAAAAGCAATGTTTATCCCTTCAAAGCTTTCAGGTGGAAGACTTTTATGAGAAAACATAGAACTGTAAACAGAGAGACATGGAAATCCTTTTCAAGCATACTATTTATATAGTAGAAGAAGAATCATAATCTGAAGATCCTTTTTAGAAGAGATTCAACAACACACAAGGTAGAAGATCTCAAAGGATCCTCCTAAACAACCCTCTCATGATTGTTGTTGAATAAGAACAAAGTTTAAGAGTCAAAACAAAGAAAAACACAGCTAAACATCACTCTCTTCTACAAATGAATTCTTAACACAGAAAATGATAAGATAGGCTATATTCATATTAATTCTGTCAAAGTACAAAAACATTTTGGGAGCCTTAGCTCAACCATTTCCCCTCCCTACTAAAGCAATTGATCTATCTATTTATAACAAAAAGGGAGGAAACAATTGGAGGTACGAGCTGACCTCCTTCCCTTGAAAATCTCTAAACATTTATTTGATCTAACAACTTATTTAACAACCTATGCTATAAAACAGGAAAATGTTGGTGACTAATCCAACCATGCTTCAAATTGATTTGATCCTCTTTTACTGCGCAACTCCTGTTTTTCCATGTGTCTTTTAGGAGCATGTAGTTGTCCTCAAAATGCCAGCTGATGCTTCTGCAATTTTCTCCATCATCATCCATCTAAAAAGTTGTTGGCCTGACCTTCTTGGATCCTTGGTGTTTGTTGGTAGCTTCTTTAGGTATCAACCCGAGTAGCATATTTCACAACTGGACAAGTAAAAAGGTAACACATTTAGGTTGTGCCATTGTGTTGCGTACACTGAAACTTGCAACTTGGGATAAAAACATTTTGACAGTGTCGAGGAGTGTACTTCAAACATGAAATTTTTCGATGACAACTGTTGTAAGTGGAGGGAAGAATACCAAAAAAAACAAATCTTATACATGTAATAAAAACATAGCATGAGAAATATAGGGAACCCAACTACTATAGAATGCTTGGACTGCTGGTATCTCTTCTTGAAATGATGTTCCAGTTGCGTATTTGATACATGCATTAACCTTCTATTTATATGTAAAAGCTTAAGCTCCTAGTCTTTTCATGCCAACTTAGGTGCATGATTTGCATATGAAGGCTGTGGAGAACATATCTTCATATTATATTTCCTTCGAATTAGAGTTCTACCATCTGAGCTTGAATCTGAACTGTCAATTTTACAAGAAAATCATGTTGCCATTTTGATGATCCTGCTTTGCTACATAACTCCTTGTTTTCCATGTGTCTGTACCTGTCATCATGTTTCCAGCTTCTATCTCTGTCTATCTCCCACATCATCATCCATTCACTAAGATGCTATCTCGACTTCCCTTGATTCTGGAACTATTTGCTGATTTTTGTGCTTGAAAATTTGGAAAGCTGGGATACTCCGCCACCTGTTACATAGTTGTTAGAATGGAATAAAATTCCTTTAATGCTGCCACATATGGTATTAGCTCTTCTCCACATCATCAACCACTAACAAGAATGATAAGACAAACTCCTTGATTCTAGGTACCAATAGGTAGCGCCATTCTGGTGTATCTCTGTGCAAATTTCGTCTCTACCAAAAATTAGGTAGCGCACTGTGGAATACACAGCTCCCAGGAGAGTAGGTAGCGCCCGTGGAATTTACAGTGCCCAGGAGAAAACATAGCGCACATGAAATTTACAGCGCCCAAGAGAAAACACAACGCCCAAGAGATTTGGCAGCGCACTACACTCTGCACATCCATGCATGAAATCGGTGGAATGGGAAAGAATTTTGGGAACATCATTGTATACATCGTGGCTACATTTAGTTCTTCAACACCTGTAGAATATTTAAACAATATTGCATTGATATCTCATCATGGCACCTGTGCATGCATCCTGGAAATCAGGCATTTGCAATTTCACCGAGCACCGAACAACTGGAATGTTGGCTTAATTTAGGCTTGGCTCATAGCTTGAGATTGTGGTTTGACTCATGGTTTGGTCTTAGGATAGATTTGACTTGTAAGATAATACATAGTGTGATCTAGGTTTAAGCCAATTTAAAACACGCGCCACCTCTTCTATCAAAGTCAATAAACTCATTTATTGAAAAGGCAACTAAAATAAAGCCATAGGGAAATCAATAAAACAAAGATTAAGGAAAAACTACTAAAATTGGTTTTTGGTTATGTAGGTTAAAAAGACAAAGGCCATAGGTGTTTGGAGAAAAAGATTTATGAACTAAGACTCTTCCTAACTCAGCGAGGAAATTGGAATTTATGAACTAGGGAAAATGAGCAAAAATATTTCAAAAGTTTAGCACAAGGATGCTAAAGACACTTAAAATTTCCATAAAAAATGCTAACAACGTGCATTGAAAAAACATTTTCTAAAACCTTTAGTCACCCACCTTCACTAGAAATGTTTGATAGAATTAGAGAAGGGAGAAGTGGTTCTATAAAAGCCTCCACCAATTGATGTTTTCCTTGTAGTGGATAAATATGGTAAATGAAGGATTTCTTTCTTTCTCATCAAATATCTTAGATTCTAAGAAAGAAAATGATAAACATTAATGCTAGAAGAGTAAAAAAAATTAGGGAAAAAAGAACCTTCCCACAAAAATTTCAAACAAAACCAATTAATGATTAAAAAAATGAATTTTAAGTGAATAACATGGAGTGTGAAATCCATAGATGTGTGATTCTGGGGGCTAGATAAAGATAGCATGTACAACTTACTCATATGGGTTTTGAAGGGAAACCTATGTGACTATGCAAACATAGAGGGCGCATGTGCATGACTTGCCGAGAAATTAAAAATTAAAAATTAAAAAAAAAATATATCCCTTAGGTAAGTGTTGGGGTCAAGACGAGAGCCTATCACAACTTGAAAACTAACATAAATATAAAGAGATCCCATATACACCTAGTAATTTGATTTGAGGATCAAATCCTTAGTAGGATCACCATTCTGCATATGGGGTTTTTGTGCATGTGTGTAAAAAAACCCATTCTAAACTAGTTGTTAAAGTTGAGGTAGACATAATGATATGTGGTAAATAAATATACACTATCTATGCTATTCCCTATGCATGTGTTATACCAAATAAGCCATTCAAAGTAAGGATTCCAATGATTTATACAACACACTGGAAGGAAAACAAAACAACTAATTATAAAACCATTTGAAAACACGATAAACTAACTAAATATCATCTGGAAGAAACTTGTAGAAGTGGTCTCCAATCCTTCTCTTTGATAGGATCCTTTGAATCCTCTAATGGGATTTCTAAGATTTGAAAGAAAATAGGAAACACCTTTCCTTATGCAAGCAACATTTTGAAGGGGAATTGGGGCACATAATGGAGGCAAGGCAATGGAAAATTTATGATTTCCAGCTTGGTAATTCATCACTCTTTGGAAAACATTCAATAGCATAATCTTAGCACAAAAGGATATATAAAATGCATGGAGGAGGCATGGATTTGTAGGCTATCATTGATCTTGGAAGAAACCGATTCTAGTGTGAATGCCCAAGGCTTGAGAATGAGCACTCATGTCACTAATTAGACTCCAAGGAGAGTCAAGTATCCTTTCATTGATGACTAGTAAGGTCTTGTAGTTAACAACCAAGTCCTTAAGCTAACTAGTGACATTAATGGACCATGGAATTGCTTGAATCAAACTACTCGGGGTTTGTGTGAGTATTGAAAATGGTATTGCATGATCACATGACTATAGAAGGATAAACCATGCAATACTTCAAATGGTCATTATGGAGTTTCACTAGGGTTGGTTTCCTGTAATTGGCCTAGATACATCATGCACTTGAATGAATTAGACAAGCTTAGTGCTAGTTTGGGAAGTTTTTGGTCCATGCCACTTAGGTATTGTAAGTGAGCGAATTGATGTGATAACACTTATGAAAGTTTTTTAGTTATTTGATCACATATTAAGATATATATGTAAATCCTTGTTACTATATTATTCCTAATAAATCATGCACCTATTCTTGCTAAACTATGCTAAATATTCTTTATCATAAACACATTTTACAAACATGAAACTTCCCTATTT
>JZKD02S1842136.1:52615-63412 GCA_000966675.3 Picea glauca | reverse complement strand
GCTTCCTCCTCAAACTGCAGAAACCCTAGGATGGTACGGCCCTCCTGAAACCCTGAATATGTGATGCAGGAGCATCGCCAACACATCAAGCGAGCCAGCACGGAAGCGGAGGACAGCTGGACAAACGCCAACACAAATTTTGAAAATTTCCTTGGAAGTTGTTGCGCGATCTTAAATGAGCCATTAAGATGAAGCACACTTGTAAATGTAATCGAACCTTGATCCTTTAGCTCTCGTCCTTAGTAGGTAGGAGGCATTTAAGATAGTTAATGCAAGTAGGTAGAATTGAATGTGTAGAATAGACAGTTTTAGAATGCAAGAGGGAAACGGGATATAAACACCCTCATTGTGCATTTGTAACACGATGGAGATTCTGAGCATTGAGAAGAAGAGCATGCAGAGAGCTGTGTAAGAACACCCATGTACTGATATTTGGATTAATAGAAGAGTTTGATTCAAATTCATGGTTTTGTGTCTATTCTCTGCGTATTGATGTTGAATGATATGCTCATGAATGCTTGCTTCATGTTTTACATTTTCTTTATATGATGTGTATATGATTTCATGTTTGAATTGAAGTCTGAGAGGAAGAGGGAATGAGTTTCAATGGTTTCTCTATCTGAGCAAGGTTCCTGCAAGGAGTGCAGTCGAAGTTGTCCGCAAGGAGTGCGTTGACAGAAGGCTCAGGTAGTTTAGCTCTTGTTCTTATTTCTGCAGAAGTGCAGTTGGGCACAGGAGCCGTGCAAGGAGTGCGCAGGCGGGGTAAAGTCTCAAGGTTGCGAACCTGCGTAAGGCGTGAGAGACTGCTGCTGCAGGAGTGAGCAGAGTCAAAGGTATTCAACACTTGGAAGTGTCTGAGAGTTGCCGCAAGGAGTGCGTGCGAGACTCTTCTTTGAGGCTCGAAGTTGTGAGAATCTCAGGAGGAGTAAGGCTTTTGAAAACATTGAGGAGCATCGGAAGTTTGTAGCGCAAGCGGATAATTCCAAGGAAGAGTCCTTGGTTTCCTTTGTAGAAATCATCAAAGGGAAGAGACCGACGGTCAGAAATCTGTGAGGAGGATTAGCGAAAATCTCGCCAGCCGTCAGATCTACCAGAGAAGCGAGGAGGTTACGACTGCGTCCGGAGTCCAAGCTCAGGAGATTGTGGACCGTAGGATCTTCACATAGAATACCCGTCATCCATTGGATTGACCAGGAGTTGCACGTAGTTTAAGCTTCGTGAACAGGAGGAGGAAAGTTTCGAATGGAGGCGTGGCCATCGGGATTTCGGTGTTTGAGAAATCGGGAATCATGAGGACGAGTGATCGGAAATTTTCAGAGTGAAAATCCTGGAATCAATCTGAGCCATTCATCTTGAGGAGACAGGTGGCAATCGTCGAGAGCCCGTCAGCAATTCGGCGATTGGGGTTTTAAGTTGACAAAGAACTTATGTCATCGGAGCATCGAGAGTCTCGAAATCCCGAGGTTGAATCAGGACCGTCCACCCTAGAGGACGCATAGCGACAATCGCGATCATCGGGAAATTTCTCGAGAGGAAAAAGTCATCCATCGGAAAATCGAGCATCGGGAAATCAGGGATTCCGTGGACAAGAGGTTTAGTGCATTTCGACATTCGAAACTCTGAACCCCGATAAGAGGTATGATTGTGGTCATATAGGAGGAGGTCGCATGGACTAGGAGCATAGCCGGGAGGGGCTAAAGCACAAAGGGAGCGCATCGAGATATCGGAGATCGGGAATTCGAGGAAGCAAGGGTCATGACATCGAGAGTTTGAAAACCCCGAAACTCGATTTTTTTGTTCGTCTGTCGTGAAGAAAACAGTAACCGGCCTAGAGACCGAGAGGAGCAGAATAGACCTATGGGCCAATTTTAAGTAAGATTCCAAGGGTGAATCGAAGGAGCCGCTCTGGCTCGAAGTTAAAGTTAGAACGATCCTTAAGACCGGGAGGTCAGGGCAGAGGCCTTTTTCTGAGGCAAATGGGTCGGGCTGCGTTAGTTTGGTATCAGATCCTAGAAAAGATTCTTTGCTTTCGGTAGCAGGGAGAAGGAAAATTCACCATGCCGCCGAAGAGAAGAGATAGACAATCACTCGATCCAGAGGAGGAAAGGGAGACGTCCAGAGGAAGGGGTAGACAGGTGCAGAATCCAGAAATAGAAAGAGATCTGCATAACATACACGCCAGACTTGTGGACATGGAGATAAGACAAAAATGCACAGCTGATGTAGGAGATATCAGTGAGTCCAAAAATGAAAATGATGTTGGACATGGAGAAGAAGAAGTCACCGCAGAAGATGCAACAAATGAACGCTTTCTTAAAGCTGTTGCAAGGATGGGTGCAAAAGCGAAGATGGACATTCCAGTTTATGAGAGAAATCTAGATGTAGACGAGCTTCTAGATTGGATTAGAGCTTTAGACGCCTACTTTGACTATGAAGATGTCGAAGAGGACAAGAAGGTCAAGAATGCTATCACGAGATTAAGAGGACATGCAACATTGTGGTGGGATGAACTACAAGTGGATAGGCATTGCCAAGGCAAGCAGAAAATTAAGAGTTGGGATAGGATGATTGCAAAGATGAAAGAAAAATTCATCTCTAGGGATTACCAGATTACTCTATTCAGGAGGATGCAGAACCTAAGACAGAAGTTGATGTCAGTGAAGGAATATATAGAAGAATTTTACAGGTTGAATATCAGGGCAGGTCATCGTGAAAGCAATGATGAAAAAGTAGCTAGGTACATGAATGGCCTGAGATATGATATCTAGGATGAGATGAGCATGATAACCATCTGAACGGTGGAAGATGCTTATCAAATGGCTTTGAAAGTGGAGGAGAAGCTGAGCCGAAAGCAGAGTCAGAGGGGCCAAGGTAGAAGTCATCCCAGAGGCAAATCAGTTGCCCAGGATAAGTATCAGAAACCCAGAGAGGAATGGAAGAAACCTCAGGGTAAAGTTGAGAGAGGTGGAACCTCACAGCGAGGGCAACAATATGTTGAACAGAGAAAGCAACATACTGAGCAGAGAGAAGAATATGCTAATAATAATACTTTTCCTCGTACTAGAGGTAGAGAAAGAGGAAGAGGTGGAGTAATCACATGCTTCACATGTGGGAAGAATGGGCACAAGTCTTATGCGTGTCCAGAGAAAAAGAAAGAGATTGGGGAAACTCACATCGCCAAAGCACAAAGGCGAGAGGTTGAAGCAGAAGATGCTGAAGGCGGAAGATCGCTCATGATGCGAAAAGTCCTTTTGACAACCGAGAAGGAGGTGGAGAGTTCATTCCAAAGGACCAGACTTTTCAGGATTGCTTGCAAGACCAAGGACAGGGTATGCAAGGTCATTGTAGACAGTGGTAGCATGGATAATCTAATATCTACATATATGGTAGAGAAGCTGGAGCTGGAGACGACTGATCATCCAAGCCCATACAGAGTTTCGTGGCTGCAGAAGGGACACCAGGTAACTGTCACTAAACAATGCTTGGTTAAATTTAAAATAGGAGGATATAATAATAAGATCTTATGTGATGTCATTCCCATGGATGTTTGTCATCTATTGTTGGGTAGACCATGGCAATATGACTGGAATGTGATTCATGATGAGAGAATGAACACATACACCTTGGAGAAGAATGGGAGGACACACATGTTGCTTCCAATTAAGGATAAGGAGGTAAAGATGGAAGTAAGAAACACGGTACTTCTCATGAGTGGAAAGGAACTTCTTACAGAGGTTAAGAAGAAGGAGGATCCACAGTTCATAGTGGTCAGAAAACCGAAGATTGTTCTGACTAGCACAAGGGTGGATGATTTACGAGATGAAGTTCAGGAACTGCTGGAAGAGTTCGCTGACATCATAGTGGACGAACTACCTCGTTCATTGCCACCGATCAGAAGTGTGAGTCATCATATTGATCTCATACCTGGAGCCAGTTTGCCAAACAAAACTGTGTATGGATTGACGCCTCAAGAGAATGAAGAGGTTAAGAAACAAGTCCAATACTTGATGGACAAAGGTTTAGTTAGGGAAAGCTTGAGCCTGTGTGTTGTACCAACAATACTTGGTCCAAAGAAAGACGGAGGCTGGAGGATGTGTATTGATTCAAGAGCCATTAACAAGATAACCATCAGGTACAAATTTCCATTGCCGAGGATGGATGATCTGATGGATTGCTTAAGTGGAGCAAAGTATTTTTCAAAGATTGATTTGAAAAGTGGTTATCACCAGATTCGCATGAGAGAAGGTGATGAATGGAAGACAGCATTCAAAACCAACGAAGGGTTGTATGAATGGCTTGTTATGTCATTTGTATTAACAAATGTGCCGAGTACCTTCATGAGGTTGATGAACGAAGTCCTGAGGGAGTTCATCGGAAAATTTGTCATTGTTTATTTGGATGACATACTGGTTTACAGTAAAATAGTGGCAGAGCATCTGAAGCATTTGGCTACAGTGATGCAGAAACTACAGCAAGAGACGCTGTTGATAAATATGAAGAAGTCCTCATTCATGAAGACAGAGCTCATTTACTTGGGGTTTTTTTTATTTCTGCAAATGAGTTGAGGATGGATCCAGATAAGGTGGAAGTGATCGAGAATTGGCCATCACCGAGGAATGTATTCGAGGTGATACGTTTTCATGGATTGGCTAGTTTCTACCGAAAATTCATCAGGAATTTCAGTGGAATTAGCGCAGCGATGATGGACACCGTGAAGAAAAGACACAAATATTTTCACTAGACAGAAGAGGATGAGGAGAGTTTCAATCTGTTGAAGAGGAAGATTACGGAACAACCAGTTTTGGTGTTGCCGGATTTCCAAAAGACATTTCAAGTGAAATGCGATGCAAGTGGATTTGCAATAGGGGTAGTCTTGAGTCAAGAAGATAGGCCAATAGCATACTTCAGCGAGAATCTGAATGAAGCAAAGTGAAATACTCCACTTATGATAAGGAATTTTACGCTATCATACAGGCGTTGAAAAAATGGAGGCATTATTTGATCCTGAAAGAGTTTGTATTGTACAGTGATAATCATGCACTGCAGTTTGTGACTCAACAAGAAAAGTTGAATAAGAGACATGTAAAATGGGTGGAATACATGCAAAATTTCACTTTTGTAATTAAACATATTTCAGGTACTGCTAACAAAGTTGTTGATGCTTTGAGCAGGAAATGTTTGTTGTTGTAGGAGTTCCGAGTCAAAACGTTGGGTTTTGATGATCTCAGGGACATGTACGCAGATGATCAGGATTTCAAGGAAGCGTATGAAGCAGCTGAGAATCCAGTTCTCGGAGACCGGAGCCAATGGATGGAGTACATGATCCAAGAAGAATTACTGTTTAGAGGTAATCAGCTTTGTATTCCAAAATGCTCCATGAGGGAGAATCTGCTGAAGGAGAAACACAGTGGAGGATTGGCAGGACACTTTGGTCACGACAAGACATTCGCAAAGTTGAACGAGTCATATTATTGGCCGGGAATGCGAGCAGATGTCAAGAGATTTGTGGACAGGTGTAGAATTTGTCAACATTCAAAGGGAAAGAGGCAAAATGCAGGGTTTTATCAACCGTTGCCCATACTAGGAAGACCGTGGAATGAAATCAGCATGGATTTTATATTGGGGTTGCCAAGGACACAAACAGGTGTTGATTCCATCTTTGTGGTGGTGGATATATTATCTAAGATGACACACTTCATTCCGTGTCAGAAAACCAGTGACGCAACTCACATTGCAAACCTGTTTTTCAAAGAGGTCATTCGACTTCATGGGTTGCCGAGAAGCATAGTTTCGAATCGAGATACGAAGTTCATAGGGCACTTTTGGAGGACCTTATGGAAGAAGCTGGGAACTAACTTGGCATTTAGTTCAGCTTATCATCCTCAGACGTATGGACAAACAGAGGTGGTGAACAGAAGTCTGGGAGACTTGCTGAGAAGCTTGGTGACAGAACACCACAGCCAGTGGGACAATATATTACCACAGGCAGAGTTTTATTATAATGACTCAGTGAATAGGAGCACAGGACAGAGTCCATTTCAGGTTGTTTATGGCATACAGCCGAGAGGAATTTATGAACCGAGGGATTCAGAACAGACTGTGACTAGGAGCGCTAGTGCAGAAGATTTCGCAGAGGCGATGAAAGAACTTCACAGCCAGGTGAAGGAACGATTGCAGAATTCAAGCCAGGAATATAAACGCAGGGCAGATCAGCATAGAAGACAACTTCAGTTTGAGGTTGGTGATCTAGTTCTGGCACATTTGAGAAAAGAAAGGTTCCCGAGAGGAACATATAATAAGCTGAAGATGAAGAAAATCGGGCCATGTAGGGTCTTGAAGAGATTTGGGGCAAATGCTCATGAGATTGAATTACCCGATGGGATCGTAATTTCTCCGATATTCAATGTCTCAGATTTGTACCCATACAAAGTTGAGGAAGAAAGAACAAGTGATGAACAGTCATAGGTTCAGTGGCAAAAGAAGATGCCAGTTGCAGAGAAGACACAGATGGAACACATACTGGAGAAGAGAATTGGCAAGAAGACCAGAAGAAAACAATACCTTGAGTATCTAGTCAAATGGAAGAACCATCCAGTTGAAGAAGCCAGTTGGGAGACTGAAGCAGAAATACAGAAGCATGGACAAACTGTGTAGGAGCTCATGGACAGAAGCCTATGAAAAGTTTCAAGCGAGGGAGTATGATGCAGGAGCATCGCCAACACATCAAGCGAGCCAACGCAGAAGCGGAGGATAGTTGGATGAACACCAGCACAAATTTTGAAAATTTCCTTGGAAGTTGTTGCGCAATCTTAAATGAGCCATTAAGATGAAGTGCACTTGTAAATGTAATCGGACCTTGAGCCTTTAGTTCTCTTCCTTAGTAGGTAGGAGGCGTTTAAGATAGTTAATGCAAGTAGGTAGAATTGAATGTGTAGATTAGACAGTTTTAGAGTGCAAGAGGGAAACAGGATATAGACACCCTCATTGTGCATTTGTAACATGATGGAGATTCTGAGCATTGAGAAGAAGAGAATGCAGAGAGCTATGTAAGAACACCCATGTACTGATATTTGGATTAATATAAGAGTTTGATTCAAATTCATGGTTTTGTGTCTATTCTCTATGTATTGATGCTGAATTATATGCTCATGAATGTTTGCTTCCTGTTTTACATTTTCTTTATATGTTGTGTATATGATTTCATGTTTGAATTGAAGTCTGAGAGGAAGAGGGAATGAGTTTAAATTGTTTCTCTATCTAAGCAAGGTTCTTGCAAGGAGTGCAGTCGAAGTTGTCCACAAGGAGTGCGTTGATAGAAGGCTCGGGTAGTTTAGCTCTTGTTCTCATTTCCACAGAAGTGCAGTTGGGCACAGGAGTCGTGCAAGGAGTGCGTAGGCGGGGTAAAGTCTCAGAGTTGCGAACCTGAGTAAGGCGTGAGAGACTGTTGCTGCAGGAGTGCGCAGAGTCAAAGGTATTCAACACTTGGAAGTGTCTGAGAGTTGCTGTAAGGAGTGCGTGCAAGACTCTTCTTTGAGGCTCGAAGTTGTGAGAAGCTCAGGAGGAGTAAGGATTTTGAAAACGTTGAGGAGCATCGGAAGTTTGTAGCGCAAGCGGATAAGTCCAGGGAAGAGTCCTTGGTTTCCTTTGTAGAAATCATCAAAGGGAAGAGACCGACGGTCAGAAATCTGTGAGGAGGATTAGAAAAAATCCCGCCAGCCGTTAGATCTGCCAGAGAAGCGAGGAGGTTACGGATGCGTCTGGAGTCCAAGCTCAGGAGATTGTGGACCGTAGGATCTTTACATAGAATACCCGTCATCCATTGGATTGACCAGGAGTTGCACGAAGTTTAAGCTTCGTGAACGGGAGGAGGAAAGTTTCGAATTGAGGCGTGGCCATCGGGATTTTGGTGTTCGCGAAATCGGGAATCACGAGGACGAGTGATCGAAAATTTTCAGAGTGAAAATCCTGGAATCAATCTGAGCCGTCCATCTTGAGGAGACAGGTGGCAATCATCGAGAGCCCGTCGGCATTTCGACGATCGAGGTTTTAAGTTGACAAAGAACTTGTGTCATCGGGGCATCGAAAGTCTCGAAATCTCGAGGTTGAATAAGGACCTTCCACCCTAGAGGACGCGTAGCGACAATCGCGATCATCGGGAAATTTCCCAAGAGGAAAAAGTCATCCATCGGAAAATCGAGCATCGGGAAATCGGGGATTCCGTGGACAAGAGGTTTAGTGCATTTCGACATTCGAAACTCCGAACCCCGATAAGAGGTATGACTATGGTCATATAGGAGGAGGTCGCGTGGACTAGGAGCATGACCGGGAGGGGCTAAAGCACAAAGGGAGCGCATCGAGATATCGGAGATCGGGAATTTGAGGAGGCAAGGGTCATGACATCGGGAGTTTGAAAACCCCGAAACTCGATTTTTTTGTTCGTCTGTCGTGAAGAAAACAGTAATCGGCCTAGAGACCGAGAGGAGAAGAATAGACCTGTGGCCAATTTTAAGGAAGATTCCAAGGGTGAATCGAAGGAGCCGAGTGATCAAAATCTGGACCAAGGGTCAAAATTTAGCTCAAAAATCAAAGTTCTCGGAATTCCCTCAAAACAAACGAGTGTGTAGCCCTCATCGTCATGAACCCAATGCAACTCGTTTGGGTTCAAACGGACATTGGATGAGAGAGATATCGCGATCTGTTCGAATCGCCAAACAACGAAAAAAAATGAGTGTTGACTGTGCAGTCCGTATAGTCCGTACGGATGCTGACATGGCAGAGGTCATACGTCCGTATGCTGAAGTGGCATATGATGACGTGGAAGTTTCGAATTGGTAGATGAGGGCGAATAACACTGCGACACGTGGCATTTAATGGGCAAATGGTGTGGTGCCACGTGGCCCAATCATGGGCTGCCACGTGGCATCATTGTAATTGGTTGTTTGTTCAAAATTTTATGGAGTTCACCGGACTCGAACCCCGGACCTCCTCCCACCATGCAAATTTTTGGCAAAGGCCGCCCAACCGACGTGCCATGCGTTGGTTCTTATTACATATATGGGTTTATATTTATTTGAATTTGTTTAATGTTTAATATCATGGGGGGTCGGGTCGGGGCTTAGCCCCGACCCGCAGTTGTATTGAATTTCACATGTGACCCATTATATATATACGGGGGCGCAATTTAAAAAAAATTGCAAAAGCCCGCGGTGGTAATGTGTAACACAACCGTTGTTTATACGGAGCGCGCGCGCGGGAATTCAGATTGTTAGAACTATTAGCCCCGGTCCTATATACAACACCATATGACCTTGTTGTGAGTGCGCACGGGGAGTTGGGTTGGTTTTTAAAACGGTTTCCCACCAACCATTCACCGACACATGTCATTTAACTGTTGGTTCAAAAACTCAGCCCTTTTTCGTATTTGCGCGAGGTCACATGGTGACCCTTGTGACCATGGCCTTGGCAGTTAGGGGTTGGGCGCGCCCTAACTGTCCTACAGTTTGCACAGTTATGCGGTTGCACTCGGTGCTAGGTTTTAGCATGCGTTTTTTAGCATGTTCTTGGTTGAACGTACGAAGGTGCGTTTTGGCGAACCAGAGACAACAAGCTTGAAGGAAGAGAATGGCAGGAGGCCTATCTTCTTCATTTTTTGGCCGAATGAGGTGCCGTAAAAGCCCAGCTAGTGGTTTTTGGACGTTCTGAATCCATTGGCACTATTTTCAAATCCATTTGAAGACTTATTTTGCAGGTTTTTAACCATTGAAGTTTCAAGAAGCTCCAGGGAGCTTGAAGCCCTCATTGTTTGAGGTCTTGCTCAGATGAGCCTATGTTTGTTTTCTGTGATTGAATAAACATTTTTGGCTAATTATTATGCTCTGAACACTTTGGGATAGGTTTCAGATCCATTTGATGAATTTTACAGGTGTTTTTTCCAAAGAAAATCTCAGGGAAGCTTAAGGCCACATGTAGAAGAGGTCATGCTCGGATGAGCCATGATCCGTTTTTAGAGTTTTATTAGTCATTTTTGGGGTTTTTATGTATTCTGAACCCAATGGTACAGTCAGAATTTCCATTGGAGTTGAGCAACAGCTTGTAAAATAATATTTGACAAATTAATCCCAGAGAGCCAAGTCCATTGATGGAGGCTCAAGGAGATGTAGCCCGAAGAGGGGTGAACTCCTTTATCATGTTGTTCTTGTTGTGAGTGTTTGCTGGTTATTATGTGTTATAAATTATTTGTGTTGTTGTATTTATGAAAACAACATATTTAATCTTGCAAAGACCTCACACATAACCATTTAAAAGAAGCATGAATTTAACACATAATCTATCTTGCATATTTCAACACATGGAGCAAGGTCATGTAAATTTTATTTTAATGAAGTAGAGGGTGCTTCCATAGCATAACAAGTCAGCCCACTATTTTCAGATCAGGTGGTATCAGAGCATAGTTTGTTTTGCTCTTGTATTTTCCATTGATAGCTTGAGATTTAGCTATTGGTATTTGTGCAAGTTTTGTGTTGAAGTTTGATATCTTGCAAGGATGGAGGAAGTGTAATGACCCTTAATTATTAAGATGATTAATTTAATAAATAATCCTAAAAATTAGCTAAACTATAATTAATTATTAAATAACCTTAACTAATTATCTGTTATTAATTAATTAATTTAGATTATGATTAGTTTAAGTATGATTAACTCTTTAATTAAGGGTTAATGATTAATTTGAGTATTAATTAATTAATTGATTAATTAAGTATTAAACAAATGGGTGGATAATAAAATATAATGTTTAAT
>JZKD02S1842136.1:24579-52211 GCA_000966675.3 Picea glauca | reverse complement strand
GAAGAGGAGATTCCATCATCGATGTGAGTCAAGATGATTCACAAGAGGATGATTTTCAGCAGAAAAAGTCACCATTGAGTTGGCTTGGTAAGAAATGGTTGGATTTCTTGAGCAAATAAGGCTTGCATTTTCTGTTGTAGATGCATATTTCAGCCTTATGTATGCATTTATGTTGAGAGTATGACAAGTTGCAACAATTTATCACAACCTGTATGATGCAAGTTTGCATGTGAATGCAATTCGTGTGAAAGCATTCTTGTTGTTGCACAACTTCGCCAGGAGGATGTAAAAGATGGATATGATGTTCACTTGTTACAGCCATATATATTTTTCATATTCAGCTCTTATGTACCCACATGTTACGGGGTTTATGTACTTATGTTTGTACTGGAAGGAGARTTGAAGAGTCATGCACATGCATTTGTTTTTATGTATGTGTAAGCAGTGAACCTGGTGATGGTTCATCATGAATGATTCATGATTGTAACATGATTGTGTATCATGTATGTTGACTTGTCAGATTGGGAAGGTTGATATGTTTCAAATGAGTCTCAAATGGTGTCGATGATTGTCTGACGACTATGTTGTGTCGATCATGTTTTTCGACTTGTGTTTAGTTGATGGTGTTTGTTTAGTTGTAAGTTGATTTTGAGTACACCGAGATACAAGAAAACACCATGTTCTTTGATGAAGTACAAGA
Organism: Picea glauca; assembly: GCA_000966675.3. Taxonomy (NCBI): domain Eukaryota; kingdom Viridiplantae; phylum Streptophyta; class Pinopsida; order Pinales; family Pinaceae; genus Picea; species Picea glauca. The sequence goes on along the minus strand of JZKD02S1842136.1, from coordinate 51,511 downwards.
TGCGACAGTTTGTTTGAAGAGCAAAAGACTTTGTTAACATCATTTTCAGTCTTGTATAAAAAAAAATTCAAGATTGATGGTTTTCTTGGCTTGTGACAAGATGTCGCAGGAAAGTTTTTGCAGCCATTGGAGAGTGGATTGTGTTGACGCTAAAGAGTTCACAAGAGGAACTTGATTCTCAGTGGTAAGGTTGACAGTCTTCCAAGCATAAAGAGAATAGTGGGTCGGCAACAACCAGAGAACAGTGGTTGAAGGACATAGTTAGTTGTAGTGCAAGGCATGTCAAAGTATACAGGTGATTGTCAAAAAGACTTTTCAAGTAGAATCAGTTGATAGAACTTGAAAGCAGAGGAGTATTGAATCTCAGACAGATAATCATAAGATTTTGTGGGTCCAAAATCCTTTCAGTGGGAAGGCGTGATCAAAATCTGGACCAGGGGTCAAAATTTAGCTCAAAAATCAAAGTTCTCGGAATTGCCTCAAAACAAACGAGTGTGTAGTCCTCGTCGTCACGAACCCAATGCAACTTGTTTGGGTTCAAATGGACGTCGGATGAGAGAGATATCGCGATCTGTTCGAATCACCAAACAGGTAAAAAAAATGAGTGCTAACTGTGCAGTCCGTACGGATGCTGACGTGGCAGAGGCCGTACGTCCGTACGTTGAAGTGGCATATGATGACATGGTAGTTTTGAATTGGTAGCTGAGGGCAAATGACATTGCGAAACGTGGCATTTAATGGGCAAATGGTGTGGTGCCACGTGGCCCAATCATGGGCTATCACATGGCACCTTTGTAATTGGTTGTTTGTTCAAAATTTTATGGATTTCACCGGACTCGAACCTCGGACCTCCTCCCACCATGCAAAGTTTTGGCAAAGGCCGCCCAACCGGCGCACCATGCGTTGGTTCTTATTACATATATGGGTTTATATTTATTTGAATTTGTTTAATGTTTAATATGGTGGGGGGTTGGGCCGGGGCTTAGCCCCGGCCCGCGGTTGTATTGCATTTCACATGTGATCCATTATATATATACGGAGGGCGCGGTTTAAAACAAATTGCAAAAGCCCGCAGTTGTAATGTGTAACATGACCGTTGTTTATACGGAGCACGTGCGGGGGAATTCAGATTGTTAGAATTGTTAGCCCCGATCCTATATACAACACCATATGACCTTGTCGTGAGTGCGCGCGGGGAGTTGGGTTGGTTTTTAAAACGGTTTCCCACCAACCATCCACTGACACATGTCATTTAACTGTTGGTTCAAAAACTCAGCCCTTTTTCGTATTTGCGCGAGGTCACATGGTGACCCTTGTGACCATGGCCTTGGCGGTTAGGGGTTGGGCGCGCCCTAACTGTCCTACAGTTTGCACAGTTATGTGGTTGCACTCGGTGCTAGGTTTTAGCACGCGTTTTTGAGCATGTTCTTGGTTGAACGTACGAAGGTGCATTTTGGCGAACCAGAGACAACAAGCTTGAAGGAAGAGAATGGCAGGAGGCCTATCTTCTTCATTTTTTGGCCGAATGAGGTGCCGTAAAAGCCCAGCTAGGGGTTTTTGGACGTTCTGAATCCATTGGCACTATTTTCAAAGCCATTTGAAGACTTGTTTTGCAGGTTTTTAACCATTGAAGTTTCAGGAAGCTCCGGGGAGCTTGAAGCCCTCATTGTTTGAGGTCTTGCTCAGATGAGCCTATGTTTGTTTTCTGTGATTGAATAATCATTTTTGGCTAATTATTATGCTCTGAACACTTTGGGATAGGTTTCAGATCCATTTGAGGACTTTTACAGGTGTTTTTCCCAAAGAGAAGCTCAGGGAAGCTTAAGGCCACATGTAGAAGAGGTCATGCTCGGATGAGCCATGATCTGTTTTCAGAGTTTTATTAGTCATTTTTGGGGTTTTTATGTATTCTGAACCCAATGGTACAGTCATAATTTCCATTGGAGTTGAGCAGCAGCTTGTAAAAGAATCTTTGACAAATTAATCCCAGAGAGCTAAGTCCATTGATGGAGGCTCAAGGAGATGTAGCCCAGAGAGGGGTGAACTCCTTTATCATGTTGTTCTTGTTGTTAGTGTTTGTTGGTTATTATGTGCTGCAAGTTATTTTTGTTGTTGTATTTATGAAAACAACATATTTAATCTTGCAAAGACCTCACACGTAACCATTTAAAAGAAGCATGAATTTAACACATAATCTATCTTGCATATTTTAACACATGGAGCAAGGTCTTGTAAATTTTATTTTAATGAAGTAGAGAGTGATTGCATAGCATAACAAGTCAGCCCACTATTTTCAGATCACCGAGACCAAACTTGGAGCTAGGTGAGTGGAATCTTTCACCACTGAGATGCTCACTAGGGTTTGTAATATCAAAACCCTCAAAATTGTATGCTCAAGAGCATACACAAACAAAATATCAAAATCCAAAATGAATGAGAGGTGTGCCTTAGCCTTCTCTTTATACTTTTCTTCTATTTCCCTGTTAAGTTAAGTTAAGCCCTAGGGTTAACCCTAACTCAATCTCTAACGCTTCTATTTCTTCATTGAGTTATCTTTCAACTCTTTTTACCTTTTTATTAAGTCAACTTAAGAATATAACCTTAGTTTGGTTGGATTTTCCCCTCAGTGTGAGACTATGGCCTAGTGGGGATGCCTAGGCCACTAAGTCTTCTCAAACCTCTTCCTCAAGAGGTGGGGAACATTACAGTCTCCCTTGCTAGAAATTGCTTGCCCTCAAGCAATTCCAAACATGTTTCTCGTACCACTTGTTCATTCTCCCACGTGGCATCCTCAATGGGTAGATCCTTCCATTTGATCAGATACTCCTTGATGCTTCTTTTCCTGAGCCTCTTCTCCCAAACCTCTAGTATCTCTTTTGGAATCAAAACCAGTTTCCCTTCTTCATCCATGGGAGGTAGCACCTCAATAGGTGTGATGTGTTGGCCGATGGCCTTCTTCAGGCAGGACACATGGAATACATTGTGTATCCTGCTGCCCTATGGAAGCTCCAGCTCGTATGCTATGGCTCCTATCTTCATGTTGATCCTATAGGGTCCAAAGAAATGTGGTTGTAGCTTCTCTGCTCCGCTTCTTTTTATAAAAGCCTTCATGTATGGTTGGAGCCTGAGATAGACTAAGTCACCAACCTCAAAGGTACGATCAACCCTGTGCTTGTTTGCTTGGACCTTCCGCTGGTTCCGTGCTCTTTGTAGATGATCCTTCAGTTCTCTGAGGATGTCTTGGCTCTGTTATACCCAATCCTATACCATTGGTGCCCTATTGTCTCTATTAGCGCCAATTCTTGCAAGGTGTTGTTTCTCTCTGATTTCAGACCCTTGGTGTAAATGCATAGAAATGGGGTTTAAAAACCCATCAAATGCGTTTTATGTAAAGACTGCGGTCATGAGCGTCGAGCGCAGCACACAGAATAAGTCCATTTCGGGCTTAAAATCAAGCGAGTGGGAATTTTGTTTTCAACAGCAAGGATCCACAGATGGAGCAGATCGACGGTCATCGGGTAAGCTTGAGTCGCAGAGTTGCACGAGGTCTAGCGCATGAGCTCATCTCTTATGGACTAAATCACGAAATGATGAGCCATTTCGACATTTCGGCTACCGGGACTTCAAAGGACACGAGGTCTCTCTTTTCCATTACAGTTCAAAACCCCGAAACGCGAAATGCGAAAAGCGCCCGGGAGCCATTTCGACATTTCAGCTACCAGGATTTCAAAGGACAAGGGGTCACTCCTCCACTGCATCGAGAATCCCCGAAACCCGAAACGCAAAATGTAAAAGCCGCCCAGGATCCTTTCGGCATTTCGGCTACTAGGACTTCAAAGAGACAAAGGGGTTCTTTCTTCCACTGCATTTCGAAACCCTGAAACCCGAAGCGCGAAATGTAAAAGTGCCCAAAAGCCATTTCTGCATTCTAGATACCGAGAGTTCAAGAGACAAGGGAGCCACTCCTCCACTGCATCGGGAAACCCTGAAACCTGAAACACGAAATGTAAAAGTGCCCGGGAGCCATTTCGGCATTCCGACTACCAGGACTTCAAAGGACGAAGGGTTGTTCTCCTCCACTGCATCGGGAAACCCCGAAACCCGAAACACGAAATGTAAAAGTGCTCGGGAGCCATTTCGGCATTCCGGCTACCGGGACTTCAAAGAACGAAGGATTGTTCTCCTCCACTACATCGGGAAACCCGGAAACCCGAAACGTGAAATGTAAAAGTACCTGGAATCCATTTCGGCATTCCGGCTACCGAGACTTCAAAGGACGAAGTATTGTTCTCCTCCACTGCATTGGGAAACCTCGAAACGCGAAATGTAAAAGTGTCTGGGAGCCATTTCGACATTTCGTCTACCGGGACTTCAAAGGACAAAGGGGTCACTCTTTTATGTTTTCAGTCTCAGCCACCCTCCATGGAAAAGGAAGTTAATGAATATTGAGCAGGTGGTTGAGACCTCAGCTCAAGCCATGAATGCAGGGCATGGAGGTGCTGACAAACAGTCTGCCCAAGATCGTCCTGTGTGCAGGTTTTCTCAAAAGAGCGATGCCGATATGATGTCCTCGACTGATCAGAAGAACCTGCGCACGCTAAGTTAGAATTTAAAGCCTCATCTACCCTCTTGCTGCCAAGAGAGCAAATTGCTCTGAGTATATATACTCAGTTTTTGTATTTTCGTAAGGATCGATGGTAGAGCTAAGCTCCCGACTGTAAAGCTTTAACAAAGCCTCTGGTTCTCTGGTTATACAATGATATTTAGAAATTTCTTGTTTAATGGCGGCCAACCTCCTCCTTTCCTTGTTTCTTTGAATCTGAAATCCCATCTATGGATGATTCAGTCGAGTGTTGTTGTAACTATATGATGTATGTTTGATTGTATTAGTTCTGCAATGTTTGAGGTTTACTTTGAAGTTTCTCTGGTCTGAGAGGATCTCACATCTGAGACTTTTCCCCTTTCTTTCTGTCCACTTACTCACCACTATGAAAATTTACTGGCTCAAGTTAAATCAAGACTTCACATGTCTTTGTTGTTCCAACCCAGTTTTCTGAGTGAGCGATATTGTTCTGAGTTTACTTCCATTCGATCACCCCCTTTTTAACAAATCGTGACATAAACTAATGGGCCTCAGGCTTACTCCTGCTGGAATCCAAGAGTGACTTCTGGAGCCAACATTTCTGGCGCCGTTGTTGGGGACGAAGTTGAAGATTTTCCCCGGGATTGAACGACATTGAATCTCTGATTCTGAAGGTGCATCAAGCATCAGAGCCCTTGAAGATTGCTACTCTGCACCTGGTGACTCCACTGTGGTGACTCCAATGTTTCCACATCACTGTTTCAGTTGTGGCTACTTTAGCACGCCTGAAAGCTGACCTAGAGGAGCTTTCTCGAGAAGGTTTCAATAGCTTCTTTCTCAGCCTGAGAAGTTTCCTAGGAGGACACAACGTTAAAAATTTGGCCTTTGATGGTGAACAAGGACCAGACACATTCAAAGCTGTGAATATTTCACCTGGCGACTCCATGATTCAAGAATCGATTGGCGACTCCGCTGGTTCGGAATGGAGAAAATCCTATCTTGGAGGTTTGCTCCTTTTAATTTTTCTGCTATTCCTGGTTTTCCTAATGTTGTCCCTTCTCCGGATGAATGGAGCGATTATTTGCCCATATTTAGAGAGCGTAAGGAGGACAACCCTACTCAGCATCTCCATGAGTTTCATGAACTCATGCATTAGTGGGAGATACATCATGAGGATGTATTATTGAAAATGTTCATGTTTTCATTAGCAGGGGATGCTCATGGATAGTATCGTTCTCTACCCCCTGCTAGCATTTCTTCACTCGGTAAATTCCATGCAGCTTTTAATAGGCGCTATCAAAAATTTTATTCCTCTGAGTTTATCTGTCATAGTTGTTGTGAGGAATGTGAGGACAGTGAGCAAGATATGGCTATGTCTCATGAAGGTTGTGAGGATAAGAGAATATATAAGGATGAGGACCCTGGGGAGGAGGAAGATGCTTTGGGCGAAGTTAGAAAACTGATAAAATCTCTCTGCCCAACTGGATAGGTGGGAAGTTGAACGATGTGCAGAGGATTTTCCAGCCTTTGAAGAAGATGCTCTTGGTATCTCTACAAGGGATGATGATGAATATCCCAGGGAAGAAGAAGATGCTCTGAGTGAGTTGATGGAGCAGGTGAAATCTCTCTCTGCCCGAATAGAAAGGTTGGAATCTGAAGACAACGAAGAGGATTTTCCAATCCTTGAGGCAGATGTTCTTTCTGGCTCGTTTGAAGAGGATATTGAAGATTTCATAGCTGTAGAGACATTAGTTTCTTCCCTTGATGAGCCTTTTGTCTCGGTTTTAAAGGAGGAAGCGACGGTGGAAATGGATTGTTCTTTTTTTCTTCACGAGATTTTCCATGATGTGTCTACATTCGGGGTCGAAATGGAGGATCGGGAGATAGTTCCATTTTTGCAAAATGGAGGAGTTTTGTTCTCACCCAACTTTGATGATTATTTAGAAGAGGAGCAGCAGAGTCCCACATCTCAATTTGTTGACCATAGGAGAAGCCAGCTTGTATATGACAGTTACGAATCAGATTCTGAACTGGATATGTTGGATTTCCAAGAATAGACCATAGAGCCTTATCCTCTGTTCACTAAAGAAAAGTATCATGAGGAAATCAGCCATCCCAGTCCTTCAGAAGACGCTGAACAGGACGAGGAAGAGAAGAACTCTCCCACGGGTCTTGTTTATGACGATTACGAATCTGACTCTAGAGAGAGACAAGCAGAAGAAGGAGAAGAACCAGAAGAGAAGTAGAAGGGACATTTTATCTTATGCCCAGAGCCAGTCAGCGAGCAGCCACCGCCTGAGATCAATAAGCCTACGTCAGTTGTCCACCCACCTGTGCTTACCAGAGATATTCAACCACACGTGAACAACTGTGTAGCAGAGGAGGCTGCATGTCGCCCATTTTCTAGAGTTTTCCACTGGTCCTATGAGCCTGTGGAGGAATATATGGAGTTGTATCTCCTTCACAATTTGGAGCCACCCTTTTTCATCTCAACTTCAGCCTGTAAGGAGGAGTTGAAGAGTGTAACCGTTCTGTTGTCACAGTGACACCATATGTTTGTGATCATCGACAGAAGGAAGGAGCTTCTATTCAGGAAGTTGCTTGAGTGACTATGGTGGAAGTTTGCTTTCACTTAGCCGCATGTAAAGGGATTTATTAGTTTAGGACCGTACATAAATAAGCTCCTTGGAGCATCTATGTTTATTTTGTTTTACTTTTACTTTTCGGTTTGTATTTTTAGCAGGGTGTTTTGAGCTTGACTCCATAGCCCAACGCAAGGCAACTGGAACTGCAGAAGGAGTTCTTAGAGCATCGCAGGGACGAATCTATCCCCCATGGAGCCTAATGTTAGCGCCAATTCTTGCAAGGCGTTGTTTCTCTCCGATTTTAGACCCTTGGCGTAAATGCATAGAAATGGGGTTTAAAAACCCATCAAATGCGTTTTATGCAAAGACCATGGTCATGAGCGTCGAGTGCAACACACAGAAGAAGTCCATTTCAAGCTTAAAATCAAGCGAGTGGGCATTTTGTTTTCAACGGCAAGGATCCACAGATGGAGCAGATCGACGGTCATCGGGTAAGCTTGAGTCGCAAAGTTGCACGAGGTCTAGCGCATGAGCTCATCTCTTATGGCCTAAATCACGAAATGATGAGCCATTTTGGCATTTCGGCTACCGGGACTTCAAAGGACATGGGGTCTCTCTTTTCCGCTGCAGTTCAAAACCCTGAAATGCGAAATGCGAAAAGCGCTCGGGAGCCATTTTGGAATTTCGGCTACCGGGATTTCAAAGGACAAGGGGTCACTCCTCCACTGCATCAAGAATCCCTGAAACCCGAAACATGAAATGTAAAAGCCACCCAGGAGCCTTTCGACATTTCGGCTACCAGGACTTCAAAGAGACAAAGGGGTGCTTTCTTCCACTGCATTTTGAAACCCCAAAACCCAAAGCGCGAAAGGTAAAAGCGCCCAAAAGCCATTTCGGCTACCGGGAGTTCAAGAGACAAGGGCACCACTCCTCCACTGCATCGAGAAACCCCGAAACCCGAAACGCGAAATGTAAAAGTGCCCAGGAGCCATTTCGGCATTCCGGCTACTGGGACTTCAAAGGACGAAGGGTTGTTCTCCTCCACTGCATCAGGAAACTCCGAAACCCGAAACGTGAAATGTAAAAGTGTCCGGGAGTCATTTTGGCATTCCGGCTACCGGGACTTCAAAGGACGAAGGATTGTTCTCCTCCACTGCATCGGGAAACCTCGAAACCCGAAACATGAAATGTAAAAGTGCCCGGGAGCCATTTCGGCATTCCGGCTACCAAGACTTCAAAGGACGAAGGATTGTTCTCCTTCACTACATCGGGAAACCTCGAAACCCGAAACGCAAAATGTAAAAGTGCCCGAGAGCCATTTCGACATTTCGGCTACCAGGACTTCAAAGGACAAAGGGGTCACTCCTTTATGTTTTCAGTCTCGGCCACCCTCCATGGAAAAGGCAATTAATGAATATTGAGCAGGTGGTTGAGACCTCAACTCAAGCCATGAATGTAGGGCATGGAGGTGCTGACAGATAGTCTGCCCAAGATCGTCCTATGTGCAGGTTTTTTCAAAAGAGCCATGCCGATCTGATGTCCTCGACTGATCAAAAGAACCTGCACATGCTAAGTTAGACTTTAATGTCTCATCTACCCTCTTGTTGCCAAGAGAGAGAATTGCTCTGAGTATATATACTAAGTTTTTGTATTTTTGTAAGGATCAATGGTCGAGCTAAGCTCCCGACTGTAAAGATTTAACAAAGCCTCTGGTTCTCTGGTTATATAATGATATCTTGAGATTTATTGTTTAATGGTGGCCAGCCTCCTCCTTTCCTTGTTCCTTTGAATCTGAAAGCTCAGGTATGGATGATCCAGTCAGGTGTTGTTGTAACTATATGATGTATGCTTGATTGTATTAGTTATGCAACGTTTGAGGTTTACTTTGAAGTTTCTCCGGTCTGAGAGGATCTCACATCTGAGACTTTTCCCCTTTCTTTCTCTCCACTTACTCACCACTATGCAAATTTACTGGCTCAAGTTAAATCAAGACCTCACATGTATTTGTTGTTCCAACCCAGTTTTCTGAGTGAGCAATATTGTTCTGAGTTTACTTCCATTCGATCACCCCCTTTTTAACAAATCGTGACATAAACTGATGGGCCTCAAGCTTACTCCTGCTGCAATCCAGGAGTGACTTCTAGAGTCAACAGTCTCTAAAAGCAATCTCTACAAAAGATAGTGGGTCATAACTGTATAAGGCCCTAAATGGTGTCATGCCTATGGACACGTGTTGGGTGGTGTTGTAACAGTACTCTCCCAAGTGCAACCATTTGACCCACGCTTCCTGTTGCCCTACTACATAATTCCTGAGGTAGCCTTCTACCCATTTGTTGTCTATCTCGGTCTGTCCATCCGTTTGCGGGTGATAGCTGGTACTAGGGGTCAAGGTCGTATCCACCAATCTGAACAACTCCTGCCAAAATGTACTCATGAACCTGTTGTCCCTGTCACTGACAATGGTCTTGGGTAGGCCGTGCAACCTGGAAATCTCCTTGAAGAACAATTCGGCCACCTGTGTTGCACTGAAGTCTGTGGCTATGGAGAAGAAGTGTGTGAACTTTATTAACCTGTCCACCACTACAAAAATGCAGTCCTTCCCCTGCGTCCTTGGCAACCCAGTGATGAAATCCATGGATATGATTTCCCACTTGTGCTCTGGAATGGGTAAGGGTTGTAGTAGTCCTGTTGGGTGAGTGTGCTCATCTTTGTTTTCCTGGCATGTAGTACACTCCTTGACATGCTTTATTACGTCCTCCTTGAGGCCCTTCCATGATAACCTCTCTCTCACCTGCATGTACGTCTTGCTAATCCCTTGGTGTCCTGCCATTGGTGAATCATGACATGCCTGCAATACCTTGGCCTTGAAGGCCAATCCAGGAACCAAAAAGATTCGACCCTTGTAGTAGATGAGGTCATTGATAATCCAGAAGTTATCATCCTGTACCTGTCCATCCAATAGTTGACAAGCGAATTGATTCTTTGCATACTCCATCACCAAGTGGTCCTTCCAATCAACTGATATACCTGTCATGGCAAAAATGGATGGCCTCCTGGACAATGCATCACCCACCACGTTGTTCTTCCCTTTGAAAAATTCAATGTCAAAGTCATAGGCCTGTATTTTGCTCACCCATTTTTTTTGCCTTTCATTTAAGTCCTTCTGCTCCAATAGGTATTTAAGACTGTTATGATTTGATTTGACCACAAACCTTGCACCTACCAGATATTGCCGGAATTTGGTTAGTGCGTGCATGATAGCCAACATTTCTTTGTCATAAATGTTGTAGAGTAGCTTAGGACCCCTGAGTTTTCGGCTCTCATAGGCAAGAGGGTGCCTATTCTGCATCAGTACGACCCCTATGCCTTCCCCTGAGGCATCACACTCCAAAGTGAAAGGTAGGCTGAAATCTGGAAGAGTTAGTACTGGACACATGCTCATCACCTTTTTCATTTTATCCATCGTAATTTGAGCTTCTTCACTCCATTTGAAGGCTCCCTTCTTCGTCAAATCGGTCAAGGGTGCACACAACTGAAAAAACCCTTTGACAAATTTCTTGTAGTAAGTGCACATGCCTAGAAATCCCCTTAGCTCTTTGAGTGTCTTAGCGGTAGGCCACTCCATGATGGCTTTAATTTTCTCCTGATGCACTTGTACCCCCTTTTCTCCGATGATGTTTCCCAAGTAAAGAACTTCTGTCATTCCAAACTCACATTTGGACTCTTTAGCATACAATGACTGCTCCTCCATTATAGATAGAATCTGGTCCACATGCCGAAGGTGTTCCTCCCACGTCTTGCTGTAAATGAGCAAGTCATCAAAAAATACTAACAAGTGCTTCCTTAATTGTTTGTTGAACACATGGTTCATGCAAGATTGGAACGTAGCTCGAGCATTGGTTAACCCGAAGGGCATCACCAAGAACTCATAATGGCTGTAATGACACTTGAAAGATGTTTTTGAAATGTCCTCCTCCCTCATCTTGATTTGATGGTAGCCAGAACGAAGGTCAATCTTGGTGAAATAGACAGCTCCATGCAGTTTGTCTAGCAACTCATCAATCCTAGGTATAGGGTACATGTTTTTTATTGTCTTTTTATTCAAGGCCCTGAAGTCGATGCACATATGCATCGTCCCATCTTTCTTCTTGACCAGCACTACTGAAGAAGAAAAAGGGCTAGAGCTCGGCCTAATGTGTCCCATGTCCAGAAGTTCTTTGATGGCTTTCTCTATCTCGTCTTTATACTTCTTTGGATGCCTATATGGTGTGGTGATGACTGGCTTAGCTCCTACTTTCGGGTCAATGATATGCTCAAACCCCCTGTCTGGTGGCACCTCTGGAGGAATCGGTCCAAACACTTTGTGGTGCTTGTCAAGGATTTCTTGGATCTCTAGGGTGTAGTGAACCTTACCCTGCTCATCCACACGTGCCAAAATCCTACATTCAACTGCATATACAATCTCCTCTCTCCTGAAGATGGCTTCCATCCTCTTGGCCGTAACTATCTTGGCAGAATTACCTGTCATGCCTTTGAGCACTACTTTTCGTCCACCTTCCTCTGTAAACGACATCTCCATGGTCTTGTAATTGGTGGTGATAGGTCCCAATGTGTTGAGCCACTGGACTCCAAGGATGATGTTAGTGTTCGGAAGGTCCATCACATACACGTCCTGTACTAACTCATGCCTACCCAATGTAAGCCTCATACCTGGAATGTACCTGTCACAAGGCATAGTGCTTCCACTTGCTACCTCCACCTTGAACCCTTCAAATCCTACTGTGGGTATATGCCTCCTCTTCAATAGTGTTGAGTCAATGAAGTTGTGAGAGTCTCCCCCATCAATCAACACTGATACCTTTTGACCCTAGAAGACTCTTCTCATCTTGAAGGTGTTGAATTTGGGTACCCCACTGATAGATGCCAAGGTGGCTTTCCCCTCAGTCGTACTGTCATGTTCTGTCACCACCTCCTATGTTGTATCTGTGGTTTCAACCTCCATGTTCTGGAGTTGGTCGTAATCTTCCTCCTCCTCATTGTCTGAGGTCACCTCTATGTAATGTACTTGGCCATGGCCCATGCACTTGTGTGATGGGTTCCAAGGTTCCTTGCATGTGAAGCAGAGTTGCTTCCTTCTCAATTCCCTCCTGGTGTTATCATCCATTCTGCCACGGCCCCTATCAAACCCTCTTGGGTCACGTCCCCCCTGGTTCATTGGAGGTCTTTGGTCTCTTCCTCCGGTGTTAAGGGGTGGCCTAGGTACAAACTTTGGTTTGGCAGCTGGCCCTAGGTCCCTTGTCTTCCAAATGGCATCCTGTAGGTTGGTATGCTTAAAAGACTTTACCCAACCCTTCAAGGGTTCCATCAACCCCTCAGTGAAGAGCAGCATGAGCCTGGTTGGTGATATATCCTACACCATGACTGCTAGCCTCTGAAATTCCTCAATGTATGCCTCGGTTGCACCTGTTTGCTTGAGCTGTGTGAGCTCCCGAAAAGGTAGTTCAGGATCCTCCTGATCAAATCTGCCAATGAGTCTTTGGGTGAATTATGTGTAGGTCACTATCTAGTTGTGGCCTAGGGTGGTGAGTCCATGATACCACCACGTATGAGCCTTGCCATCCAAATACATAGTGGCAAATTTTATGGCCTCCATCTCCCTCATGGGATTAAGCTACAAATAAGTGTCCAGTTTTTGTACCCATGTCTGGGCTATCATCTTGGCCGTACCATCAAAGTATGGGATTTCTATCTTCCTTTCTCTTCGTTCAAACTCATAACTGCTCCTGTGGTTCGTCTTGGGCTTGTTTCTGAACTTGAGTTGGCAATACTGATCCAGGGACATCTGCCTCTGAATGATCATATCCAAGCCATGGTACTCCCTAGTACATTGTGCCATCTGCTCAACAAAGTCATCCACCTGTTCCTGCTGTACCTGTTCATCTGTGAATGTGGGAAAGAACAGTCTAGGGTTCGTCCTGCTCCCCATCTACCCATGTGACGTACCCCCTCCATGGATTCCCTCGGACCTGGGAGCCTTTTCCGGATTATACCTGACTTCCCCATGGGATCCACCAACCTCTTTGTTTCCATACATCTCAGGGTCTTTCCCCTGGTGAGTCATCTTCATCAATAGCTCGGTTATCCGAGTCTGGTTCTCATCAATCTTCCTTAGATTCTCATCTACCTTCTTCAAGGTCTCAGTGATTTCGACTTGACCCCTTCAGTTTGTCTCTTGGCTTTCCTATAAACGGTGGACCAGGTTACCTTCTGTAAGGTTTACGGTTTGATGGAATTTGTCAAACTCGATTGCCAAGAAAGCCAAGCCCCGTGGCTCACAGTCATCTCCTGATCCCTCCATTTCGGCTTCTGTTTCACTAGCTAGCTTCTTCCTTCTGCCCATAAAGATACCACTGTACCTCTGCATGCGCTAATCCTCATAGGTTTGGAGGATCAAAGCTCTGATACCACTGTAATTATCCCAAGCCAAATTTTTGCATGCAATCACTAACTAATCACTAATTTGATTATTATTTGTTGTGTATGCAGGTTGGCCATGAACATTTCGGCCTTAGGGTTTATTCAGTTATTCAGCCATAGATTTATATAAGCATCATTGTCATCATATGGAGACCATCAACACTACACAAGATAAGACCCACAAGCAAATAGCTGAACTTTATTATAAGAAAGCAAGCACCTAATACAATAGAGAAGTAGATCTGGAATAGATGGCTTCAAGACAATAATAGAGTTGCATACAAAATGCTCCTGGAGATACAAATCAAGCCTCCCAAGGGATGCAATAGAAGATGAACGCTCAACTACAAAACCAGGGTTTAAGCCTAACCCTCAAGCAACTGGTACAGCCCTGTTGACTGCTAGTATGACCTGTTGAAGACAAAGACCCCCAAGGGTTTGACCCTCCTGAGATAAAGACCTGCAAATGCTGCCAACTCCTCCCCAAGGATAGATCAAGACAATGGAAGCCTCCTCCTGAAGTATGGAGCTCAAACATTGAACCTTCCTCCTCAAACTGTAGAAACCCTAGGATGGTACGACTATCCTGAAACCCTGAATATGGCCAATAGTACGACCTAGCTGAATATGGGCTCTGAATGCTCTGAAACTCTCCCAAATGATAGATCGGGCCACCACAAGCACTTGAGAGAAGTCCCAAGATCAGATCTAGCCTATAGCCTTCTAGATCTGAATAATATTGAATCACCAAATCGTCTCCTTCCTCCTGAAATCGTTCCAACCTGCAAATAGATGATAGGGACGTGATGACTCCTCCAAGAAGCCCTCAAATTGATGAGTAAGGGCTTGCAAGAAAAACCCTAATGCTGGAATTCTTCAAGACTCCTTCTCCTAGCTGGATCGAACTCTTCTTCAACATATGGTGTGCCCCTGCAAGAAAACCCTAGCTGGTACGACCCTGTTGATCCAACTGGTATGGCCTTGCTAGTTCTCCTGAATAGATGATAGCTGTAGAATGGTGTGGGTGGAGTATTTCATCCCCGAGACCAAGCTTGGAGCTAGGTGAGTGGAATCTTTCACCACTGAGCTGTTCACTAGGGTTTGTAATATCAAAACCCTCAAAACCGTATGCTTAAGAGCATCAACAAGCAAAATATCAAAATCCAGAATGAATGAGAGGTGTGCCCTAGCCTTCTCTTTATACTTTTCTTCTATTTCCCTATTGAGTTAAGTTAACCCCTAGGGTTAACCCTAACTCAACCTCCAACGCTTCTATTTCTTCATTGAGTTATCTTTTAACTCTTTTTACCTTTTTATTAAGTCAACTTAAGAATATAACCTTAGTTTGGTTGACTTTTTCCCTCAGTGTGAGACTATGGCCTAGTGGGGATGCCTAGGCCACTAAGTCTTCTCAAACCTCTTCCTCAAGAGGTGGGGGACATTACATGCTTCTACCTCTTTATTGCCTCCTTCCATCGTTTTCTTTCTACTCGGACGACCAAGACACTCTCAAACCTATTCAAATGCATCCTTCATTGACCTCATTGACCCCTAAACGTTGCTAGTGAAAACCATCCAACGTCACTGTGTCCTATAACGAATTTTGGTGTTACGTTTATTCTCTTAGTTTACTTTTTCCAACGTGGATGCCACATAGAATCATCATATTCAATGGATTGTACATGTATCGCCAACCTATGTGGCTACGTCATTTGCCAAATAGGGTAAGGTTTTCTTTGTCTTGGACTCTTATTTTCCTTTCATTCTGTGGGCGGAGGCCTTCCTTAGCAATGCGGACGTATGATTGTGGAGGTTGACAAGGCCTTCTTTGCTTTCTCTTCCATTTTGATTTAATATAAACTAGAAATATTAACAGAAAGTGTTATTGTCCATTTTGATTTAATATAACTAGAAATATTTATTGTCCATTTTGATTTAATATAACTAGAAATATTAACAGAAAGTGTTATTGTAGTTGTATCCTTGTATCCCACATCTGTATGTTGACACATACATGCCTTGATCATAGAGATTAGCAGCATATCCACAAGTGAAACGTTGATGTTTTATTCAATCTCAACATAATTATTAGAGATAAGACATAATTATTAGAAATAAAACACGTTTTTAATATTGTGCACAACTTAGAAAAAGTATGGACAATGTTCAGAGCCAGAAATGTGCCATATTGGTCAAATTCCAGGTGTAATAATGTGGCATGCATGTCCTAAGGTTCTTCATTGTCTACTGTAATCAGATTAACTCACCTAGTGCCCGACGAATCCGATGAGAATAACTATATGATACTGCCAGTCACTCCCAACAGAAGAAGAAGCCTATCCTCTAATATCCCCTGAATTGAAACGAGAAGCCCAATAAATAAAAATAAATAACGAAGAATCACCAATAATCCCCACAAGAACACAGTCCACTCTCAAAAGAATGAAAACGAGTAGAATCCCTTACAACTACTTCTCGCCCAGAAATGTTGGAAATGAATTTGGTAGCTCTGTGGCAGTCACCGCACATACGAAGGTTTTTGATGATCCGGATGGGTGTCCCAGGTGGGGTACTTATCAACCCAAATGCAATGGCCAACTTCTCACTGTGGTAGCAGAGAGCATACTCCTTGTGCTGTTGTTCCACATCATGAAGCTCAAAATTTGTATCAACCACATATCCCAATTCCTTCATCTCGGTACCCAGGTTTTGCAATACTGCATAGATCTCCTCTGATTTAGGGTGTGATCTGTCTCCTGTGGAAAACACATGGGTGGTCTTATTGACCTCTATCCAGCTACATCCTGGCACCTTTTTTATCCCCCTGTCTTTCATCGTTTTTCTAACCATTGCCACACCGTCCCATTTCCCTGCTGCAGCATAGATATTTGCCAGCAACACATAATGCCCAGCATTTTGTGGATCCAACTCAAATAGATGTGCTGCTGCACATTCCCCTAATTCTATATTGCCGTGGATTCTGCTGGCCCCCAGTAAGGATCCCCAAATATCAGCAGTTGGTTCAAATGGAATTTTACTGATAACATCATATGCTTCCACTAAACAGCCAGCACGCCCAAGGAGATCAACAACACACGCATAATGCTCAGCTGTTGGTGAAATACTATTGTTATTATCTTGACTCATGGAATTAAAGTAATGCAGGCCCTCTTTCACAAGGCCTGCATGGCTGCAGGCAGAAAGAACAGTCAGAAATGTGACATGATTTGGTCTTATGCCAGCCATCTGCATTTGTTCAAAGAGTTTAACAACCTCCTTGCCATGTCCCTGTTTGCCATATGCAGTAATAATTGTAGTCCATGAGACAACATCTCTTTGAGGCATTTTATCAAACATTTGGCGTGCATACTCTAACTTGCCACACTTGGAATACATGTCAACTAGGGCATTGGCCAATTTATCATAGTAAACATATCCATTCCCGATGATGGAAGCATGAACTTGCTTGCCCTGTTCCAAGGCTGCTACGTTAGCACATGCATTGACAACACTGGTGAAGGTGATTTCATTTGGTTTCACACCTTCCAACTGCATTAGATGCAGAAGCCTCAGGGTTTCTCCGCCACACCCATGATGTACATAACCTGCAATCATTGCACTCCATGAGACCACATTTCTATGATACATTCTGTCAAACACTCGGCGTGCATTCTCCATACGTGTTTCGCATTTGGCATAGAAGTCAACAAGGGCAGTCCCCACAAAAACATCAGACTCCAATCCAAGCTTGATAGCAAATCCCTGTAGTTGCTTACCTTGATCAATCGCAACCAAACTCGCGCAGGCCCTGAGGACGCTGCCAAATGTGAAATGGTCCATTCTGATGCATGTCTGGTGCATTTCATAGAATACTGTGAAAGCCCTTTCTCCATTCCCATGTCTCGCATATCCCGTAAGCATTGCATTCCATGAGACTAGATCTCTCTGAGGCATTTCGTCAAACACTTGGCGTGCATACTCCACACAGTTCCATCTGGCATAAGCGATTAAGAGATTCGTTTGTAAATAGACATTGGGATAGAATCCGGCTTTAATCATGTGCGCTTGCACTGCCTTAGTCTCTGATGAGCCTTTGGAATCCATGCATCTCTGCAACACCAATGCATAGGTGCTATTTTCCTCTTCACCAAATCTTCTGCTTGCATTATAACATCCAGTGCCACAAGAAGTTTTCGATGTGGGAGATGATATAGATATTGTATTAGCATTGGTAGTAAGATACCTCCTACTGTTCAGGGTTACTCCTTTGAAATGACATACTAACTTACACAATACCATAACAACACCATCACACATAACTCAGATTTGTAGTGGTGTTTATCCGAGCCATAAGGCATGGCAAACTTCTATACGGTATCAAATGTTCCAATAATTTCACTTGTAAAATTCTCCGATCAGGATAGACATCGTTCATACTCTTTTTCAATCCCGCAGACAGTATACGGTAGGTTGACAAACATGGACATTCTTCATGGACATACTCGACATTTAGATAGAGTGGAAGCATCTTGCCCGTTCTTCCAACAAAAAGTCCCGTTTCCTCGATGGCTATTTAAAAAAAATGATTGGTTTCAAAGTGAAATTTCCACGAAACATAGATCTTTGTTCTGCCTTTATATACCTAGGTTATATTCCAAATCACCGCGACCTTCCTGTCAAAGATGCAAGTAGGCTCTATCTAGAATTCTCCATTCGAATCCACCTATATCATAGATCAATTGATAAGCGTATGCATGAGATATTGTACATGTTTTTTTAACAAGAAAACAAAAAAGACAACGTGCACATTAATGTTAGGGAACAATGCATGAGATATTGTACATGTTTTTTTAACAAGAAAACAAAAAAGACAACGTGCACATTAATGTGAGGGAACAATGAAATCCTCTCCATTATCTTGGAGTGATAATATTTGGGCAAGATCTACACACAATTCCCCAAGAAAAAAAAATTGGGTTTAACTTTTAATAGTACATGATTACACACTAAGGATTTTTGCTTAATTTTGTGAGTTTGACTTTTAATAGTACATGATTACACACTAAGGATTTTTGCTTAATCTTGTGAGCATTTGCATAAGGTTTTTTTATGATCTTGGGTTACCTTAAGTGTTGTATATGTAGAAATTTCACGAATTGAGGTGTCCTTTGCAAATTTAGAAATTTCACTTCTTTTGAGGTTTCATAGATCTAATCCCTATGAATTATCACTTTTAGGGTTGAATTGAAATATAAATTACAACAACAAACAATAGACAATAGGCAATATTTCATCTCACATCAACTCCACTACGTTAGGCAATCCAAGAGACAATATACCAAATATATGTCAACAAGTTTCAACCCTTTACGGAAATATTTTCATGCATAAATTAGACTTGAAATCATTGCAATAAATGCAAATTTACAATAGTAAATATGTCCTATTATCTTCAATATAAATGTGAAATCCCTTAACAATTTCAACCTTAACTTATGTAAACTTAGAAGGACATATAGTGCTAAAAATTACCAAACCATGAAGACGATAGCTGAAAATTGATTATGCAATAAGAAAAATTTGGATAGTTGAAAACATCATATATATAGATAAGAGATGAAATTTAAGTACATACTCTAAGCTTATCACAAATTGATATAGCCCTTCAGGCTCCCCAAAACCCTAGCTAAGGAAAACCAAGAAAAACCCTAGCTCCACCAAAGATACTCCAACAAGCTAGAATCGCCACTAGCAAGTCCTCCTTGACTTCATGCAAGGCATCTCCTCTTTTCTTCTCTTCCTCCTCAATAAGTACAACTCAGGGTTTACCACCAAACCCCAACTCCAAAGCCTCTGTAGGGATCAAACCCTTGCCATAGACTTCAAGAATGCTAAAAAAAATCTTAGTTCCTTAAGACAAAGAGAGATAAATTACAAAGAAGATTAAATGATAGAGAGAGAGGGAGAGACTAGCAATCCTCCTCTTACATCTCTAACCCAAGTGTAAAAAAGAATAAGGACAAGTGTGAAATATCTCAAATCCAGAGGATTTGGATATCTACTGCTAAACTAGTGTTTTGACTTTCAGATCTAATACTTTGGGGGTTTCTTGATGCGTTTTAGTTAATTGTTTAACATGCTTGGTGATTTTCACATCTGTGTGTCATACAAATAAGGTTTGACCAATATATATGGTGCATGTAAAGTAATGAGCCAACACAATCTCAATAGCATGTATTATATGGAAAAAGCAGGAAATACAACTGATATGTTGAAAGTAGAGAAATAATCATCAACTAGATCTCATGGATCGTCACTAGAATGCAATGCAACTAATACAAAATATTTGTGATCAGAAGATGTGGATAGATCTGCACATGCACGGATATATCGACAACATGCAGCTCTGGAAACTCACGACAACTGCTACAAATGATGGATAAACTCGCCCTGGTGGCTATACTCGACCGATGAGCCTAAAAATTGTCCTAAACTAAGTTCCCTGGTCTCTAGACTCCTTATGATATCTATCAAACTAAATATTGACTGATTGATGCTCTGGATGAACCCCAGATGAGATCCCCCGAGGGATTGCACACCTCCTGGGCTCTGGAAATGCACCATGATGAGTCCATCAGCAGAATCATCTGATAACTGTCTCAAAATGTGCACCCTAGCCCCATCTATACTAGGTCGAAAGGGTTTCGATGGATCTGATCTATAAACCCAAATGCCCTTCCTCAAGAGCTATGCACTTTCTGGCTGTCTGATGCACACTGGTAGATTCCACCGACAGAATATGATGACTGGTGGCTCAAAATAAGCACTTTGGCCTCCTCTCAACTGGGTCGGAAGGAATCGACGAGATAATCCTTGGTCTTCTGCAGCTACAGAAAACTCTCTCTAACCCATGTGCCCTCACTGGTTGTATTGTGCAATCTCTGCAATGGATCTGAATACCCTTGAACTGGAACGATGAAATACCTGGATGGTATCTCTGATAGGATAGGGTGTGTCTTCCAACACTGAAACCGATCTGGGTGGTGGTTTCCTCCAGAAATCCACAAAACATCAAAGAGGTCGACTTCCTCCTCTAGAACCTATTCTCAACTCAAAATCATAACATAATGAGGAATTAGGTCAAATTCCTCCTTTTATATCTTCCCCGATCTAATTCTATGTTGTCATCACTTAAGCTAGGCACTTTTTCTTCTAAGTTGAGTGATTAATTAATTAAGCCTCCCCTTCAACACCTTTTCTTCTATTTCTCTGTTGACTTTACCTTAAGTGACTTTTCCTATGCTTTTTGGCTTAATTCGTCGTTTATCCGTTTAGTCACCCTTATTACTCCCTTGTTACCTTTGTTTTTCCTGACTATAGTATACATGAACATATAGACTACTAAGTCACTCCCTGATGGCCTACTCTTGGGAACAGGACATCACAAAGAGCATGCTTGATAATGATAATAATTCTCTCCTCCCTATGCTCATATGAGAGGTAAGGGAGATCTACAATGAAAAGTGGACCTAGTCGACTACAAACAACCTATAAGACACAAGTAGGTCCACACATGCTCAACACTCTACTCCAAGTGACACATGTCAAGCTTTGAGGTGAACATGATCAACAAACAAGGCTCCAAGGCATGAGCGCTACTCCCCAAGGTCCAATGCTCCTCCTCCAAGACTCCAAAGCTCCAACACATCTTGATCCAGGTGGATATTGGTGGCCACCCACCTTTTTCAACTAGCTCAAAACAGTTTTCTGCCAATTTTGGCAATTTACTATTTTTAGCAATTTTAACTTCCAGGGCTATTTTGAGGGCCTAAATGAAAGTTTTTCGGGATCGAGCTTCTCAATGATAGTTGAAGGCATGATTGAGCCCCAAAAATGAATATCCTCAACGATACCTTTCTAATGGGCTATCATACGCCTAAAACAGAGATCGTATGCAAAAGTTATGACCCCGGGAAGTTGATGTACTAACTTACCCAAACAGGGCCCACATGACTTTTGGCACTTCATCTCCTAGGGTTAGGTTTTTGGATGTCTAGGGTTTTTGTCATTCCTTTTTATTGTAAAAATGCCTTCAGAGCCTCATTGTAATCATCTTCTTGCGAATGAGCGCAACCATCACATCTCTTCTCAGAGATAAGCCACCACCATTCCAACAAGCTTGTCTCCGCTGCATTTTACAGTTTCAACTTATTTCCTTATTGAATAGAAAACTAGTTTTATTGTATCTCTGTTATTTTGTGTTAAGCACCTATTAATACTCTGTATTCAATTCGTTTTTCTCATAAAATCCGGATCATTGGTATCAAAGTGGTCTGCTCCTTGTCATCTTAATGCATGTCCCCAACGAGGTTGGAATACAAAGAGTTGGGTCTCGAGCTTCTTTCTCTTGAGGAAAAAATCTCTTGCACACCCAAGCGACCTCTCATGGAAGGAGAAAATAAAGATGATGGGACAAGAGATCCTTTCAAACTGTTGATTGAGGAATCCCTCACACAACAAAGTAACGAGATGATCGATAGTTTCATGCAAATCTTTCGGTGGCTACCAATAGGCGATTCATCTTCTTCGAGCGGAGGCGCCACCCCCTTCAAGGTACAAATAAACTTTGATATTCCTATATTTGAAGGTCAGATAGACGCGGATGTTGTAGACAAGTGGTTGAATCTACTAGAGGGGTATTTTTCTTTCCACAACTTTTCAAATAGAGAAAAGATTACTTTTGCGCTCCTCAAAGCCGTTCCCCATGTCAAAGATTGGTGGGAAAATTTTTGTGAGCAAAAGGAAACAGAGGAACCCTCATTATTTACAGTCACGATGACCTAGGATTCCTTCAGGGATTCTATTAAGGAACAATACTACCATGTCGGAAGTTATGACGACTTGTATACCAAATGGACCACACTACAGCAAGAAAGAGACCAAGCAATGCCAGATTTCACGAATATCTTTCATACCTTGCGCACCAAGCTAGGTATCAAATATTCTGAGCGAAATCTAGTACTCAAGTATTGCGGCGCTTTGCATAGATACATCTAGACCAAAATGGAATTTTTGGACATCTCATCCTTGGGCACGGCCTACCGATATGCCGTCAAAATCGAGCAGAAGCTCAAACAAAAGACGCGACAATTTGGGCCTAGGAACCCCTCACAACAAAATCTAGGAAAGGGCAGCCCCAACGGACCACAGAACAAAGCACAGAGAAAATATGTGCAGTATCAGGACAACTATTCCAAGCCGCAAGAAAATAAGGACACCGAAAAGACAAAAAAAGATACCGGGAAGTGGTGTGACTTCCATAAGAGCCCTTGGCATAACACTGTTGACTGCCGCTCAAAGCAGTCACTGGTTGCCGAAGTGAAAGCCTTTGAATCAGATGTGGGTTTAGACTCTAAGCCAGAACCAGAAAGGGGAAGACGAATCATTGATGTGGAACCCAGTGCCACTGTTGCTACCACCAAGCTCTAGCCTGGTGAACTAGACGAGCCAGAAGAAGGAGAACGCCTCTTCTATTCATAGATGTGGGTAAAAGGCACCCCACTGCACTTCATCATGGATAGAAGTAGCCAAAAGAACCTCATCTCAGCAGAGGTCATCAAGCGACTGGCCCTGCCGACAACACCGCACCCATAACCCTACACCATTGGATGGCTCCGCCAAGGAAGTGATCTCCGCGTCAACCAAAAGTGTCGACTATCGTATGGAATCAAGCCCTTCAAAGACAAGTTATTGTGTGATGTTGCTCCTCTTGAAGTTTGTGATGTTCTTTTGGGCCAACCTTATTTATGGAAACCTCATGTTGTATATGAGTCTAGGCCTCGTAGTGTTATTACTACTTTGAATAGGAAATTGTATAGGATACCCAAGGTAGTCCCACCTAGTGTTATTTCCTTGATCTCTGCTAAGAAATGCAGGAAGGTCATCTCTTAGACGGGGAAGTTTGTCTTCTTCGTGATTCACTCTCATAATAAGCGAAAGATCACAACCACATCCAGGGTCTCTGCGACCGACCTCTCCACACAACAAAAGCAAGTAGATAAGGTCGTGGAAGAATACTCAGATATATTCTCCTCACTTATCGGGGTACCTATGCACTGCCAGGTCAAGCACCCCATATATCTGACCCTCGACGCACCGTTGTCCAATGGGTCAGTTTATCGCCACTCTCTATTAGAGAATGAGGAGATCAAGTGATAGATCCAAGAACTGCTCCACAAGATGCACATCCATCCCATCTCATCACCTTGCAGTAGCCCAATCATGCTGGTACAGAAGAAATATGGAACCTAGCGACTTTGAATTGATTACTAGGCTCTGAATAAAATCATAGTCAGAAATCAGTACCCAATTCCCCGAATCGATGACCTCCGTGATCAACTCACGGGGGATAAATACTTAAGTAAGATTGATCTGAAGTCTGTCTACCACCAGGTTTCGATAGAATAGATAGATGTATGTAAAACTTCCTTCAAGTCAAAGGAAGGCCCTTTTGAATGGTTGGTCTTGCCCTTTGGTTTGACAAATGTTCTCACCACTTTCATGAGGATGATGGACGATATCCTATGACCATTCAACAATACTTTTGTAGTGGTGTATTTGGATGACATTCTCATTTACAACAAGACTTGGGCCGAACACTTGCAGTATATTCAACAAGTTTTGCACACCCTGCGACAACACAAGCTATATGCCAACTTGGAAAATTGATCCTTCGGCATGGACAGGGTCCATTACTTGGGATACATAATTGATCAGCATAGCGTACATGTGGATCCAGCCAAGATCCAAGTCATTTGTGACTGGCCAGCCCCAACCACACTCACTAAGCTTCGGAGCTTCTTGGGCCTTGCCAATTTCTACCACCGATTTGTGTTGGGATTCTCCCATATTGCATGGGCCCTTATCCAAATAACCAAGGGCGGTGGTAAGAAAAAATTTGCATGAGGATGGTCCCAAAAACAAGTGTTCGATGATTTTAAGTAGCGCTTGTGCTCAGCCCCAGTACTTTCACTACCAGACCTGCAACAACCCTTTGAGATCGAGACAGATGCTTCAGACTATGCGGTGGGCGTCGTTCTCACTTAGCACGACCACCCCGTGGCCTATCATAGTGAGACACTATCATATGCCATCCGTAAGTACCCTACTTATGACAAATAAATGTACTCCATTGTGCAATCCTGCCACTAATGGAGACATTACATTCTTGCGAAGGAGACAGTCATCCACACTGATCATTAGCCACTGCAGTTCAAGCAGACAGAAGGAAAATTGCAGAATGATTGCCATCAAAAGTGGTCTACATACTTGCAGCAATTCCACCTCAACATCAAGTATAAAACATGAAGCACCAATCATGTCATTGATTGCCTCAACAGACTGTCAGTCGTGGCGCTCACCATGGTCCTAGACTCCTACAACCATGAGACCTCTGGATGGCTCCAACTCTATGAGATAGACCCGGACTTCGCAACCACCTACCAAATGTTGGGTGCAAATGTAGTTGTTGATAATTTCCATATTCATGATGGGTTGTTGTGTCGTCTGGGCCATATCTGTGTCCCATCAAGCGAGCGAGCGAAGCTGATCTGGGAATCCCACTACATTCGGGTGGCAGGACACTTCGACGTCGAAAAGACAGTGGCGATGTTACATAAACATTTCTACTGGCTGAAACTTCGACAGGATGTCAGCAAGTATATCAGGTCCTGCACTACTTGTGCTATCACCAAACCAACCACGACGAAACAAGGCTTGTACACCCCTCTTCCTACTCATGATAGGCCATGGGAATCTAGTTGAATGGACTACATGTCGGGCCTCCCGTCCACCAATTGGGGAAATGAATGTGTTTTTGTGGTTGTTGATTGCTTTTCTAAGATGGAGATTCTGGTTGCCTGCAAGACGAACATCACAAAAGAGGCCACTGCCAATCTCTTCTTTGAATGAGTCTGGGTACATTTTGGAATCCCACAAACCATTGTCTCAGATCAAGACAGTCAATTTCTTAGCACATTCTAGTCCAACCTCTGGTCACTGTTGGACACCAAGCTCACCAAATCCACGACCTTCCACCCCCAAACAGATGGCCAAACCGAGGTCGTCAATCGAATGATTGTGCATATCCTTTGCATGTGTAACTCAAAGCACCCTCGCACATGGGATGAGAGCGTTCCCTATGTCCAACATAGCTACAATTGAGCCTTTCATAGCTCAACTGGCCACATCCCCTTTCAGGTGGGGTTAGGATTCCAACCATTGGGTCCCATAGATGTTGCACTTCCCCTTGCGGTCACCTCGACCGACTCATCTCCTGCTCCAACTGAATATGACAAAGCCACCCGGTTCATTGAGCGGATCCAACACATCCACCAACAAGTTCGTGATATCTTATAGAATTACAATGACAAGTACAAACAATGCCATGATCAACATCGGGTGCCACATAAGTTTCAGGTGGGTGACAAAGTTTGGTTGCACTTGCAGAAAGAATGCCTTACATGACCCCATCGGAAGCTTCACCCACTTCGTAATGGGTCGTACACCATCACCAAGGCCGTGGGGGATAATGATTTTGAGCTCAACATTCCTCCTGTTCTTGGCCTACACCCAGTGTTCAACGTGGATCTCCTTCGCCTTTATTTCCCACCATTATTGGACACCTCAGACGTAGCAAAGAGGATGACACCAACATAGCTCAACCCTGAATGCATACAACAGGAATCCAGGGATCAGATTGTGGACACACCGATCAAGGGCACTCGACAACAAAGGATCCAACTTTATCAAGTTGTCAAAGCAGGGAAGCTCCTGCACCAAGGCAAGTGGCTCACTTGGGGCCAAATTGAGCAGAAATTTCCTCATCTGGTGGGGGAACTCAATGCAATGGAGACCATTGCTTTCTAAGGAGGGAGGATTTATCCAGGTGGATATTGGTGGCCACCCACCTTTTCCAACTAGCTCAAAATAGTTTTTTGACAATTTTGGCAATTTACTATTTTTAGCAGTTTTAACTTCCGGGGCCATTTTGAGGGCCTAAATGAAGGTTTTTTGGGATAGGGCTTCTCAATGATGCCTATTGGCATCATTGAACCCCCAAAATGAATATCCTCAACAATACATTTCCAATGGGATATTATACGCTTAAAATGGAGATCGTATGCAAAAGTTACAATCCCCAGAAGTTGATGTACTGACTTACCTAAACGGGGCCCACATGACTTTTGGCGCTTCATCTCCTAGGGTTAGGTTTTTGGATGTCTAGGGT
>JZKD02S1842136.1:7186-19003 GCA_000966675.3 Picea glauca | reverse complement strand
TATGGATGGTGGTGAATATTGTATTTTGAGAGAGAGGAGATTGTGAGAGAAATAAGAGGAAGTTACAACGGGTTTTGCTGTAGGTTGTATCCCTTCATTCGCTGGATAATAATAAAGGAAGGACCTGGCAATTTTCTCTGGTGGACGTAGCCCACACTGGGTGAACCACGCAAATCTATGTCTCTCTTGTATTGTGTGTCTTCTGTGTTTTGTTTCTGCATTTGTTTTATTTTATTGCTCCGCGGTCCTATTTTTCTAAAACACGGTGCTAGAATCCTGCGGCCACGAGACCTCTAGATGGTCCCAACTCTACGAGACAGACCCGAACTTCGCCACCACATACCAAATGTTGGGTGCAAACACAGTTGTCGATAATTTCCATATTCGGGATGGGTTGTTGTGTTGTCTGGGCCATATCTGTGTTCCATCAAGTGAGTGAGTGAAGTTGATCTGGGAAGCCCACTACAGTCGAGTGGTAGGACACTTCGGTGTCTAAAAGACAGTGGCGATGCTGCAAAAACATTTCTACTAGCTGAAACTTCGATAGGAGGTCAACAAGTATATCAGGTCCTGCACTACCTACACTATCACCAAACTGACCACTAAGAAATAGGTCCTGTACACTCCTCTTCCTACTCCTGATAGGCCTTGGGAATCCATCTCAATGGACTACATGTCGAGCCTCCCGTCCACCAAGCGGGGAAATGACTGTGTTTTTGTGGTTGTTGATCACTTTTCTAAGATGGTGATTTTGGTTGCCTGCAAGAAGAACATCATAATAGAGGCCACTGCCAAGATCTTCTTTGAACGAGTCTGGGTACATTTTGGAATCCCACAAACCATTGTCTCAGATCGAGACAGTTGATTTCTCATCAAATTCTGGTCCAGCCTTTGGTCACTGTTAGACACCAAGATCACCAAATCCATGACCTTCTATCCCCAGACAGATGGCCAAACTGAGGTCGTCAATCGAATGATTGTGCATATCCTTCGCATGTATAACTCAAAGCACCCTCGCACATGGGATGAGTTCCTTCCCTATGTGCAACATAGCTACAACCAAGCCCTGCATATCTCAACCGACCACAACCCCTTTCAGGCGGGGTTGGGATTCCAACCATTGGGTCCAATAGATGTTTCACTTCCCCTTGCGGTCACCTTAACCAACTCATCTCCTGCTCCAACTGAAGCTGAAAAAGCCACCCGGTTCATTGAGTAGATCCAAAACATCCACCAACAGGTTCACGAGATCCTAAATAAGTCCAATGACAAGTACAAGCAATGCCATGATCAACATCGGGTGCCACATAAGTTTCAGGTGGGCGACAAAGTTTGGTTGCATTTGCAAAAAGAACACCTTACAGGACCCCATCGGAAGCTTCTCCCACTTCGTTATGGGTCATATACCATCACCAAGTCCATGTGGGATAATTATTTTGAGCTCAACATTCCTCCTTTCCTTGGCCTGCACCCAATGTTCAACGTGGATCTCCTTCGCCCTTATTTCCCACCATTATTGGACACCTCAGACATAGGAGATAAGTTGACACCAACAGAGATGAACCCCAACTGCATACAACAGGCATCCAACGATCATATTTTGGAAATACAGATCAAGGGCACTCGACAACAATGGATCCAACTTTATCAAGTCGTCAAAGCAGGGCAGCTCCTGCACTAAGGCAAGTGGCTCACCTGTCGCCAAATTCAACATAAATTTCCTCATATGGTGGGGAAACTCAACGCAATGGATACCATTGCTTCCTAATGAGGGAGGATTGATTAGGGTGGATATAGATGGCCACCCACCTTTCCCAAATAGCTCAAAACAATTTTCTAACAATTTTGGCAATTTACTATTTTTAGAAGTTTTAACTTCCGGGGCCATTTTGAGGGCCTAAATGAAGGTTTTTAGGGATCGAGATTTTCAATGATAGTAAAATGCATGATTGATTCCCCACAATCAATCTCCTTGATGATACCTTTCCAATGGGCTATCATACGCCTAAAAAGGATATTGTATGCAAAAGTTACGACCCCGGGAAGTTGATGTACTAACTTACCCAAACAGGGCCCACATGTCTTTTGGCGCTTCATCTCCTAGGGTTAGGTTTTTGGTTGTATAGGGTTTTTGGAATTCTTGTTTATTGTAAAAAGGTCTTCAAAGCCTCATTGTAATCATATTCTTGCGAATGAGCGTGGCTGTCACATTTCTTCTCAGAGATAAGCCACCACCATTCCAACAAGCTTATTTCCACTGCATTTTACAGTTTCATCTTTTTCCTTATTGAATAGAAAACCAGTTTTACTGTATCTCTATTATTTTGTGTTAAGCACCTATTAATAATCTGTAGTCATTTCATTCTGCTCATAAAATCTGGATCAGTGGTATCAGAGCGGCCTGCTCCTTGTTGTCTTAATGCATGTCCCCAATGAGGTCAGAATATAAAGAGTTGGGTCTCGATCTTGTTTCTCTTGAGGACAAAATATATCGCACACCCAAGCGACCTATCATGGAAGGATAAAAGAAAGATGATGAGACGTGATATCCTTTCAAACTATTTATTGAGGAATCCCTCACTCAAAAAAGGAATGAGATGATGGATTCTTTTGCCGAAAACCTTCGGCGGCTACAAACAGGCGACACATCTTCTTCGAGCGGAGGCACCACCCCCTTCAAGGTAAAAATAAACTTTGACATTCCTATATTTGAAGGTCATATAGACACAGATTTTGTAGATAAGTGGTTGAATATACTAGAGGGGTATTTTTCTATCCACAACTTTTAAAATAGAGAAAAGATTACTTTTGCGCTCCTCAAAGCCGTTCCCCATGTCAAAGATTGGAGGAAAACTTTATGTGAGAAAAAGGAAACAGAGGAACCCTCATTATTTACAGTCACGACGACCTGGGATTCCTTCAGGGATGCTATTAAGGAACAATACTACCCTGTCGGAAGTTATGACAACTTGTATACCAAACAGACCACACTGTAGCAAGAAAGAGACCAAGCAGTGCCATATTTCACGAATATATTTCATACTTGCACACCAAGATGGGTATCAAATATTTGGAGTGAAATATGGTTCTCAAGTATCACAACGCTCTGCATAGATACATCCATACCGAAATAGAATTTTTGGACATCTCATCCTTGGGCGCGGCCTACCGATATACTGTCAAAATAGAGTAGAAGCTTAAACAAAAGACACGACAATTTGGGCCTGGGAACTCCTCACAACAAAATCCAGGAAAGGGTGGCCCCAACCCACTAAAAAAAGGACAGAGTAAATATGGACAGTATCAGGACAACTAGTTCAAGCCGCAAGAAAAGAAGGACACTGGGAAGACAAAGAAATATACTGGGAAGTGGTGCGACTTCCATTAGAGCCCTTGGCATAACACTGCTGACTGCCGCTCAAAGCAGTCACTGGTGGCCGAAGTGAAATCCTCTGAATCAGATGCAGGTTCAAACTCTGAACCAGAACTATAAAGGGGAAGATGGATCATTGACCTAGAACCTAGCTCCACTGTTGCTACCAACAAGCTCCAGCGTGGTGAACCAGACGAGCCACAAGAAGGAGAACGCCTCTTCCATTCACAGATGTGACTAAAAGGCACCTCGCTGCACTTCATCATGGATAGTGGTAGCCAAAATAACCTCATATCAGCATAGGTCATCAAGCGGTTGGCCCTACCGACAACACCACACCCACAACACTACGCCATTGGATTGCTCCACCAAGGAAGCGATCTCTGCATCAACCAACAATGTCGACTGTCATATGACATCAAGCCCTTCAAAGACAAGGTATTGTGTGATGTTGCTCCTCTCGAAGTTTGTGATGTTCTTTTGGGCCAACCTTATTTATGGAAACATCATGCTGTATATGAGTCTAGGCCTCATAGTGTTATTATTACTTTGAACAGAAAATTGTACAGGATACCCGAGGTAGTCCCATCTAGTGCTATTTCCTTGATCTCTACTAAGCAATGCAGTAAGGTCATCTCTCAGATGGGGAAGTTTGTCTTCTTCATGATTCGCTCTCAGAATAAGCGAAAGATCACAACCACATCTAGGGTCTCTGCGTCCAACCTCTCCACACAATAGAAGCAAGTAGATAAGGTCATGGAAGAATACTCAGATATCTTCTCCTCACCTACCGGGGTACCTTTGCACTGCCAGGTAAAGCACCCCATCAATTTGACCCCCGACGCATCGTTGGCCAATGGGCATGTTTATTGTTTCTCTTTGTTAGAGAATGAGGATATTAGGCGACAAATCCAAGAACTGCTCCACAAGGGGCACATCCATCCCAACTCATCACCTTGTGGGATCCCAATCGTGCTGGTACAGAAGAAATATGGAACCCGACGAATCTGCATTGATTACCAGGCTTTGAATAAAATCATAGTCAGAAATTGGTACTCGATTCCCTGAATCGATGACCTCCTTGATCAACTCACGGGGGCCAAATACTTCAGTAATATTGATTTGAAGTCTGGCTACCAACAGGTCTCGATAGAACAAAAATATGTATGGAAAACCGCCTTCAAGTAAAAGGAAGGCCTTTTTGAATGGTTGGTCATGCCCTTTGGTTTGATAAATGCTCCAACCACTTTGTAGTGGTGTATCTGGATGAGATTCTCATTTACAACAAGACTTGGGCCGAACACTTGCAGCATATTCAGTAGGTTCTGCACACCCTGCAACAGCACAAGCTATATGCCAACTTTGAAAAATGCTCCTTTGACATGGATAAGGTCCATTACTTAGGCTACATAATTGATCAACATGGCATACATGTGGATCCAGCCAAGATCCAAGTCATTCGTGACTGGCTAGTCCCAACCACACTCATTGAGCTTCGGAGCTTCTTGGGCCTTGCAAATTTCTACCACCGATTCGTGTTGGGATTCTCCCATATTGCATGGGCCCTTAGCCAAATAACCAGCAGTGGTGGTAAGGTGAAATTTGCATGGGGTCGGTCCCAACAACAAGCATTCAATGATTTTAAGTAGTGCTTGTGCTCAACCCCAATACTTTCACTCCCAGACCTACAACATCCCTTTGAGATTGAGACAGATGCTTCATACTATGATGTGGGTGTCATTCTCATTCATCAAAGCCACCCTGTGGCCTATCATAGTGAGACACTATCAGATGTCGTCCGTAATTACCCTAATTATGATAAATAAATGTACTCCATTGTGCAAGCTTTCCGCTAGTGGAGACATTACATTCTTGGGAAGGAGACAATCATCCCCACTGATCATAAGCCACTGCAGTTCATGCAAACACAAGGAAAATTGTAGAATGATCGCCATCAAAAGTGGTCCACATAATTGTAGCAATTCCACCTCAAAATCAAGTATAAAACAGGAAGCACCGATCGCGTCGCTAATTTCCTCAGAATACCTATAGTCACGACACTCACCATGGTGCTAGAATCCTATGGCCATGAGACCTTTGGATGGCCCCAACTCTATGAGACAGACCTGGACTTCTCCACCACCTACCAAATGTTGGGTGCAAATGCAGTTGTTGATAATTTCCATCTTCAGGATGGGTTGTTGTGTCGTCTGGGCCATATCTGTGTTCCATCAAGCGAGTGTGTGAAGCTGATCTAGGAAGCCCACTACATTCGGGTGGTAGGACACTTTGGTGTCGAAAAGATAGTGGTGATGCTACAGAAACATTTCTACTGGTCGAAAATTCGACAGGAGGTCAACAAGTATATCGGGTCTTGCACTGCCTGTGCTATCACCAAACTGACCACTAAGAAACAGGGACTGTACACCCCTCTTCATACTCCTAAAAAGCCATGGGAATCCATCTCAATGGACTACCTGTTGGGCCTCCTGTCCACCAAGCGGGGAAATGACTGTTTTTTTTGTGGTTGTTGATCGCTTTTCTAAGATGGCGATTCTGGTTGCCTGCAAGGAGAACATCACAACAGAGGCCACTGCCAAGCTCTTCTTTGAATGAGTCTCGATACATTTTGGAATCCCACAAACCATTGTCTCATATTGGGATAGTCAATTTCTCAACACATTCTGGTCCAGCCTTTGGTCACTGCTGGACACCAAGCTCACCAAATCCACGGCCTTCCACCTCGAGACAGATGGCCAAACTGAGGTCGTCAATCAAATGATTGTGCATATCCTTCACATGTATAACTCAAAGCACCCTCACACATGGGATGAGAGCCTTCCCTATATATAGCATATATACAACCGATCCCTGCATAGCTCAACCGACCATGACCCCTTTCAGGTGGGGTTGGGATTCCAACCATTGGGTCCCATAGATGTTGCACTTCCCCTTTTGGTCACCTCAACCAATTCATCTCCTGCTCCAACTAAAGCTGAAAAAGCCACCCGGTTCATTGAGCAGATCCAACACATCTACAAACAGGTTCATGATATCCTACATTAGTCCAATGACAAGTACAAACAACACCATGATCAACATCGGGTGCCACATAAGTTTCAGGTGGGCGACAAAGTTTGGTTGCACTTGCAGAACGAACGCCTTACAATACCCCATCAAAAGATTCACCCACTCTGTTATTAGTCTGTACACCATCACCAATGTCGTGGGGGGAATTGATATTGAGCTCAACATTCCTCCTTTTGTTGGCCTACACCCAATGTTCAATGTTGATCTCCTTCACCCTTATTTCCCACCATTATTGGACACCTCAGACGTAGTAGAGCAATTGACACCAACATATCTCAACCTTGACTTCATACAACAGGCATCCAATGATCAGATTGTGGACACATATATCAAGGNTTGATATATGTGTCCACAATCTCAACCTTGACTTCATACAACAGGCATCCAATGATCAGATTGTGGACACATATATCAAGGGCACTCGACAACAAAGGATCCAACTTTATCGAGTCGTCAAAGCAGGGCAGCTCCTACAACAAGGCAAGTGGCTCACTCATGGCCAAATTCAGTAGACATTTCCTCATATGGTGGGGAACTCAACACAATGGAGACCATTGTTTACTAAGGAGGAAGGATTGATCTAGGTGGATATTGATGGCCACCCAACTTTTAACACTAGCTCAAAACAATTTTAAGACAATTTTGGCAATTTACTATTTTTAGCAGTTTTAACTTCCGGGGCCATTTTGAGGGCCTAATGAAGGTTTTTCAAGATAGAGCTTCTCAATGATAACTAAAGGCATGATTGAGCCCCTAAAATGAATCTCCTTGATGATACATTTCCAATGGATTATCATATGCCTAAAACGGAGATCGTATGCAAAAGTTACGACCTTTGGAAGTTTATGTACTAACTTACCCAAACGGGGCCCACATGATTTTTGGTGCTTCATCTCCTAGGGTTAGGTTTTTGGATGTCTAGTGTTTTTGTCATTATTTTTTATTGTAAAAAGGCTTTCAGAGCCTCATTGTAATCATCTTCTTGTAAATGAGAGAAGTCGTCACATCTCTTCTCAGAGATAAGCCACACCACCATTCCAACAAGCTTGTTTCCACTGCATTTTACAGTTTCATCTTATTTCCTTATTGAATAGAAAACTAGTTTTACTGTATCTCTGTTATTTTGTATTAAGAACCTGTTAATAATATTTAGTCATTTCGTTCTACTCATAAAATCCAGATCAGTGGTATCAGAGCGGTCTGCTCCTTGTCATCTTAATGCATGTCCCCAATAAGGTCAGAATACAAGGAGTTGGGTCTCGAGCTTGTTTCTCTTGAGGAAAAAAGCTCTCACACACCCAAGTGACCTCTCATGGCAGGAGAAAATAAAGATGTCGGGATAGGAGACATTTCAAACTGTTGATTGAGGAAGACCTCACGCAACAAAGGAACGAGATGATGGATAGTTTCGCGCAAATCCTTTGACGACTACCAACAGATGATACATCTTCTTCGAGCAGAGGCGCCACCCCCTTCAAGGTACAGATAAACTTTGATATTCCTATATTTGAAGGTCAGATAGACATAGATGTTGTAGACAAGTGGTTGAATCTACTAGAGGGGTATTTTTCTGTCCACAACTTTTCAAATTGAGAAAAGATTACTTTTTCGCTCCTCAAAGCCATTCCCCATGTCAAAGATTGGTGGGAAACTTTCTGTGAGCAAAAGTAAATAGAGGAACCCTCATTATTTATAGTCATGGAGACTTGGGATTCCTTCATGGACGCTATTAAGGAACAATACTACACTGTTAGAAGTTATGATGAGTTGTATACCAAATGGACCACACTGCGGCAAGAAAGAGACCAAGTAGTGCCATATTTCAGGAATATCTTTCATACCTTGTACACCAAGTTGGGTATCAAATATTCAGAGAGACATCTGGTGCTCAAGTATCGTTGCGCTCTACATAGATACATCTAGACTGAAATGGAATTTTTGGACATCTCATCCTTGGGCGCAACCTACCAATATGCCGTCAAAATCGAGCATAAGCTCAAACAAAAGATGCGACAATTTGGGCCTGGGAACCCCGCACAAAGAAATCCAGGAAAGGGTGGCCCAAACCCACAGAACAAAGGGTAGATAAAATATGGACAGTATCAGGACAAACAGTCCAAGCCACAAGCAAAGAAGGACACTAGAAAGACAAAGAAAGATATCGGGAAGTGGTGCGACTTCCATTAGAGCCCTTGGCATAACACTGTTGACTTCCGCTCAAAGCAGTCACTGGTGGCCGAAGTGAAAGCCTCTGAATTAGATGTGGGTTTAGACTCTGAGACAGAACCAAAAAGGGGAAGAAAGATCATTGACACGGAACCCAGTTCCACTGTTGCTACCACTAAACTCCAGCCTGGTGAACCAGATGAGATAGAAGAAGGAGATCACCTCTTCCATTCACAGATGTGGGTAAAAGGAACCCCACTACACTTCATCATGGATAACGGTAGCCAAAAGAACCTCATCTCAATAGAGGTTATCAAGCGGCTGGACCTACCGATAACACCACATCCACAACCCTACACCATTATATGTCTCTGCCAAGGAAGCGATCTCCACATCAACCAATAGTGCCGACTGTCGTACGACATCAAGCCCTTCAAAGACGAGGTATTGTGTGATGTTGCTCCTCTCGAAGTTTGTGATGTTCTTTTGGGCCAACCTTATTTATGGAAATGTCATGCTGTATATGAGTCTAGGCCTTGTAGTTTTATTATTACTTTGAACAGGAAATTGTACATGATACCCGAGGCAGTCCCAACTAGTGCTATTTCCTTGATCTCTATTAAGAAATGCAGGAAGGTTATCTCTCAGATGGGGAAGTTTGTCTTCTTTATGATTCTCTCTCAGAATAAGCGAAAGATCACAACCACATCCAGGATCTCTGCAGCTAACCTCTCCACACAACAGAAGCAAGTAGATAAGGTCATGGAAGAATACTCAGATATCTTCTTCTCACCTATCGAGGTACCTTTGCACTACCAGGTCAAGCACCCCATCGATCTGACTCCCGATGCACCATTTCCCAATGGGCCAGTTTATCATCGCTCTCTGTTAGAGAATGATGAGATCAAGCCATATATCCAATAACTCTCCATAAGGGGCAAATCCATCCCAACTCATCATCTTGCGGGAGCCCAATTGTGCTGGTAGAGAAGAAAGATGGAACCTACTGACTCTGCATTGATTACCATGATTTGAATAAAATCACAGTCAGAAAATGATACCCGATTCCTCGAATCAAAGACCTCCTTGATCAACTCACGGGGGAAAAATACTTGAATAAGATTGATCTAAAGTTTGGCTACCACCAGGTCCCGATAGAACAGACAAATGTATGGAAAACCGCCTTCAAGTCAAAGGGAGGCCTTTTTGAATGGTTGGTCATGCCCTTTGGTTTGACAAATGCTCCAGCCACTTTCATGATGATGATGGACGATATCCTGTGACCATTCACCAATACTTTTGTAGTGGTGTATCTGGATAACATTCTCATTTACAACAAGACTTGGGATGAACACTTAAAGACCTGCAACAACCCTGCAATAGACTTGCAACGTCCCTTTGAGATCAAGACAGATGCTTCAGACTATGCGGTGGGTGCCGTTCTCACTCAACATGACCACCCCATGGCCTATCATAGTGAGACACTATCAGATGTTGTTCGTAAGTGCTCTACTTATGACAAAGAAATGTAATCCATTGTGGAAGCCTTCCGCCAGTGGAGACATTACATTCTTGGGAAGGAGACAGTCATCCAAACTGATCATAAGCCATTGCAGTTCATGCAAACACAAGGAAAATTCCAAAATGATCGCCATCAAAATTGGTCCACATACTTGCAAAAATTCCACCTCAACATCAAGTATAAAACAGGAAGCACCAATCATGTCACCGATTGCATTTGCAGATCGCCATTCGTGGCACTCACCAAGGTGATAGACTCCTACGACTATGACACCTATGGATTTCCCCAACTCTATGAGACAGACTCAGACTTCGCCACCTTTTGGCCCTTGACCAACTTTTGGGAGTTTCTTGGTCATGTTGACCTATTTTTGGACTTCGAAATCCCGTCGAAGGACGAGCTCAAGAAGAAGCAGAGATCACGAGATCTCGACCCCTTTTTGCACCTCTATTTGTGTTGTTGGGAATATGTAACGGTAAAGGTATGTCAGCCCATGGGTTCATCCATGTTTAGGTCTATTTTGTAATGTATAAATAGATACCTAGGTGATGTAGGAAAGGGTCGATGAGCTAAGTGCCAAGTGCAATTAATAGTTGTATATGCTCTTTGCATGCTGTGTGAGACTTGCAAGGATAAGTGCAAGTGATTGTAAGAGATTGAGTAGAAGATTTTGTGTTGTAACCTAACTCGGGGAAGTAAGATCTGGTGAGGTGTGCGAAAATATCCTGTCCTATGCTGAGTGGGGTTTGTATTGCTCGGTGCATGTAGATGACTAATTGAAGATAATAAATAAAAAGATTTGGTGGACGTAGCCCCATGAGAGGGGTGAACCATGTAATCATTGTGTTATCTTCTTGGTGCTTGTCTGAATGTGTTTATGCCTTATTTTCTTAGTGCTTTGAGATGATTAGATAGATTTGCTTATGCTCAGTGCTAATGATGTATGGAATGTTAGATCTAATATACGTGAATATGCTCAGTTCTTCATCAGTTATGTCCGACCTATTTTACTTATGCAAGTGCTCATATATGGTAGATTACTGTGATTATTGCGAGGCTCTATTTTATCAGCGAAGTAGATAATGATTGCATGTTAAAGAACTAACAGTGCTAAGTGCTTTACTAAGTTGTATAATCAAAGATCTATGTCCCAGCTAAGGTTGTAGACACTTGAGTCCTGCAACCATCCCTGCCTCTACCTCAGGTGAGACTTCATCTGCTTTGCAGGTGTTTCCTAAAGTGCCAGTAGTTAGGGTTTTGTTGGTGCGCTCTTGTAGCGTTGAACCTTGGGTCTTCCCCTGTGCCAACAAATGGTTCCGTTGTGTTAAGGTCCTAACCCGCACATAGGTAGATCAATGTATTCAGATGTAATAAAGGTCAATATTAATAAGACCTTTCAATAAAATAGAATAAAGAGGATGTAAGAAGACCTAATAGAAGCTTCCGCTTCTAGAAGGATCTTCCTCTAGATGCTTATCTTAATAGACATATTTAGTATAAATAAGGAGCGAGAGTATGTGAACCCTAGCTTGGAGATTATTGTAACAGAGTGCTGCTCGACTGGAGGTTTCCCCCTCGAAGAGGCTTGTGAACATTGCTATCTGAATCAAAGTGTTGTTTCTGTTGCTATTTCGTATATCATTTCTGTGTATTGTGAAGATTATGC
>JZKD02S1842125.1:17053-28314 GCA_000966675.3 Picea glauca | reverse complement strand
CTTTTTCCTATAAATAAGAGTAGAGTGGTGCATGGAAGAGGATTAAAAATGTTTCATCGTTGATCCTGTTTATTTCATTTGAGAATTGATCTTCTTTGAAGCCATGATCCAATCCCATTCCCTTCTGCAAGTAAATTGAATTGGTGTATTCCAGAATTTTCAGGTAATGGTGTTATATACGTTGAATTTAACTTGGAAGCATTTTGTGAATTTTTAGTGATGTTTCCATTGAGCATGAAGATATTTCTATGAAATTATTTTCTCACTCATTGGAAGGAGAAACTTTTGATTGGTATCTTAATCTTTTCAAGGAATTCATTTTTGCTTAAGACGATTCCGTACATCAAATTGGTGTATGAGACATCCTCCGCCTAGTGATTTTGACTAGTGAGGTCTATGGAGGTATACATACCCTACCCCCCTTTGGATTTGAACTTGTGACCCATTATGAGGAAACACATGTTCTTAACCATTAGGCCCACTCAGGATGTATTAATATATTTTTAAGGTCACGACCAAGCCAGACACCAAATTGGTGTATGAGACCCCCTTCGCCCAACAATTTGAATGGTAAAGTCTACRGAGGTATACATACCCTAACCCCCTCTGTATTTGAAATTTTGACCTATTAGGAGGAAACACATSTTCTTAACCATTAGACCCATAACAATGAGCTTCCTCATGTGTGATTTCCAACGTTGTTGTGTYCAAACCCTTATGTAATTGTTAGGCATGTAGGGTCCCTCGTTCTAAAAATGAATGGTGCATTTTTTTAAGTAGTTGGGAAATATGTTTGTAGATGATMATTGTTTTGAAGCCTAAAATGCGTTCATTGTKCCCACTTCACAGA
This sequence comes from Picea glauca, assembly GCA_000966675.3. Lineage (NCBI taxonomy): Eukaryota > Viridiplantae > Streptophyta > Pinopsida > Pinales > Pinaceae > Picea > Picea glauca. The sequence continues at coordinate 27,464 of JZKD02S1842125.1, read as the reverse complement.
GGATGATTCAAGCATAGAAAGTTACGGTTTTGAACAACTTGCAAATTCCATTGAGGACTCATGTGCTTCTTGAAATTTTGTAGGTAATGGTGTGCACATTTCCTCTCTTTATCTGTCACAATTAAGTGAAGTTGTGGAAATCCATATGTTTGTGTATAATGTTATTTTTGATGGAAATAATGATAGTTCATATGAATAAATTGTCGCCATCAAGCATGGGAAGATATTGTATTAATTAAAGAAGACATATCATATTTTGATGCATGTAACAATGAGGATTAGGAATCTGCTGGCTTAGTAAGTAAGAATGGTTTATATTGTTATAATCTTTCTTTTTCAATTGACTAAGAGGGGCAACGCAGAGAAAACAATATGTTGTATGGAAATAATGCTAATTCAATATATGATCCATAACCACATAATCATGATCTATAGGTCACAATGTCTTCAAATGGTACATAGGATCTATCTAATATGAATGCAACAAAAAAAAAAAAATTAATACCATAGAAGATATAAAAGATAAAAAATATTTGTAGATCCTAAATATTTTATGCACCTGGTTATGTTATATTGAGCCGAAATCAGAATATCACAAAAATTACCAACAAAACAACAGAATATAGAGAATAGCACACCAAAATGATACCTTTATTGAAACGGAAGAAATGTTCACATGTCCCTTTAAGGGGGAAACCTCTAGTAGAACAATACTCTATTGCAATAATTCTCAAGACAAAGACTTCACATGCCCTCGACTCTTATTAATACTAAATCTATCTTCCAAAATAAAAATCTAGAGGAAGATCTTTCTAGAATTGGAAGCTTCTATAAGGTCTTCTTACATTTGACTTATTCTCCTTATTATTAGGCCTAATTTATTAATATTGGCCTTTACTACATGGAAACTATATTGTTCTACCTATGTGAGGGGTTAAGGAGGTTAGGTCCCTAACATGTCCCCCCTTTTAAAAACAACCTAGTCCTCAAGGATTGATATGAGGAAATTGTTGCAGAATGGTGGTCAGTTACTCGGTGGCATCTTCTGGCTATGTGTCCTTACAATGAACTAAAAATTCCTTGATAGTGCCTTGACAGAGACAACACTCACGCTTGTCCAAGACTTCCTTTCACTGCAAACAAATGGAACCTTCTTCATCCAACTCAGGTAGACTCATCTGAGTCTAACACCTATTTTTTAGAAGTTTCTTTAAATAAGAAACATGAAAAATAGGGTGGAGCTTAGAGTGACTGGGAAACTCTAATTGGTATTCCACTAGCCCCACTCTTTTGATAATGCAATAAGGAACATAAAATTTGGGGGTGAGTTTCTGACAGTGTTGGAATTTGAGTGAATTATTCTTATAAGGTTGTAGAGTAAGAAACACCTGGTCCCCTTCAAAAAATTCATGTTCATAATGAGCTTGGTCTATTTGTTATTTCATACGATTCTGATCCATTACCAAATTTTCTTTGAGAGTATGAAGATAGACCATGCAGACTGTAATAGTTTGATCCACTTGTTGAACCTTGGATACACCATGCATGTATGATAGAAATGAGGGTAGATTTTGTGAATATCCTACTTCAAAGGGAGTCATGCAAGTGGCGGTATGGTAAGAGGTTTCGTACAACCATTCTTCAAGGGGTAACCACTTAACCCATTGATTTTGTCTGTCATCTGAAAAACACCTTAGATAGGTTACCAAACACTTGTTGACCTCTTCAATTTGTCCATCAGTATAAGGATGATATGATGTGTTGAGATGAAATTGGGTCCCCTGGAGTCAAAACAATACTTTTCAGAAAGTGTTAGTGAAAATTTGATCACGATTAGAAATAATAAAATGAGGTATGCCATGGAGTTTGAAGATACCGTCCATAAAAATTTGAGCCATGATGGATGCTATGAGTGGGTATTAAAGAGAAAAAAAATGAGGATATTTGGAAAGATGATCCACTACTAGCATGATGACTGACTTATTTCCTAATTTAGGTAAGTCAACAATCAAGTCCATAGAAATATATGTCCAAAGAGTAGGTGGAATTAGAAGTGGTTGGAGTGTGCCTAGATATTTTTCTGTCTCTCCCTTATTGTGTTGACATATATCACATTCATCCACAAAGGTTTAGATGTCCCATTTCATACCATCCCAAAAGAAAAGAACATTTGACTCATTCATAGGTTTTGGTAAGATCGAAATGCCCAACTATAGGTGAAGCATGAAACTTAGAGTGGATTTAAGGTTCGATTGCTTTCTTAAATATAGGTGAGATTTATAACAAATATCGTCATGGTGCGATGAGTAAACTGGAGAAGACTACGGATCTTGTTGGAGTGTTTGGATCGGTCTTGAAATTTTGGGGTCTTGCAACCATTCCTGGAGAACCTCCTAAATCCAATCTGTGACAATGAAAGGGAGGGAAAAAGGGACCCATATTCTTCATATTTTCTATAAAGGGAATCAACCATCACATTTTCTTTTCCTTTTTTGTAGATGATCTCGTAATCATATCCAAATAGCTTGGTTACCCATTTGTGTTTCTCTGGGGAAGAAATTCTTTGTTCCAAAAAATACCTGAGGCTTTGATGATCAATTTTAATTTGGAAGAATTTCCCCAAGAGATAAAGACACCAGAGCTCCAAAACGTGTAGAATAGCCAACATTTCCTTTTCATAGGTGGTGCAAGATACCAGATATAATAAATATGCAGAACATAAATAAAATGCTAGAAATGGTAGAATAACTGTAATATATCCAGCATAATCTCCACAATAACACAGAAATGATATAAGAACAACAACAGAAATAACACTTTGATTTAGAAAGCAATGTTCATAGGCCTCTTCGAGGGGGAAACCTCCAATCGAGCAACGCTCTGTTACAATAATATCCAAGCTAGGGTTTTCATACCCTCAACCCTTATTTATACTAAATATGTCTATCAAGAGAAGCATCTAGAGGAAGATCCTTCTAGAAGTGGAAGCTTCTATTAGGTCTTCTTACATCCCCCTTATTCTATTTTATTGAAAGGACTTATTAATATTGACCTTTATTACATCCGAATATATTGATATACCTATGTGTGGGTTAGGACCCTAACATGTCCACCCCCTTAAAAACAACCTTGTCCTCAAGGCTTGAGATGTGGAAACTACTGTAGAATGGTAGTTGGTTCCTAAGTGGCATCTATTGGAGTCGTATATTTCCACTGGAATAACACTTCCTTGATGGTTCTTTGACATAGGGGATGATCACGCTAGTCCAAAACTGTTTTTGGTTGTAGCCAAATGGATCCTTATTCATCTAACTCGGGAAGGTTGGTTTGAATTTGACACCTAGTTCCAATCACCTTCTTTAAGCATGAAACATGAAAAACTGGATGTAGCTTCGACTGACTGAGAAGAGCTAAATGATATGCAACTTGTCCCGCAGGCTTGAGAACTGTATAAGGACCATAAAATTTGGGCGCTAGCTTTTGACAATGCTCAACCTTGAGGAAAGTTTTCTTGTATGGTTGTAGTCACAGAAACACTTGATCCCCTTTTGCAAATTGACGTTCAAAGTGACCTTGATCTGCTTGTTGCTTCATGCGATTCTGTGCCATGACCAAGTTCTCTTTAAGGGTATGAATAATATCCTCTCAAACTGTAAGTGTTTGGTCAACTGCCTGGACCTTTGAGGTACCCGATAAGTATGAGAGAACTGAAGGTGGCTTCTGTCTATATATTGCTTCAAAAGGAGTCATGTGAGTAGCTGTATGGTAGGAAGTGTTGTACCACCACTCGGCTAGGGGCAGCCATTGAGCCCACTGATGTTGTTTTTCAGAGGCAAAACACCTCATATATGTTTCGAAACACTTGTTGATAACTTTCATTTGAACATCAGTCTGGGGATGATAAGTTGTGCTGAGATGCAATTGGGTGCCCTATAGCTTAAACAGTTCTTGCCAAAAATTGCTTGTGAAAGTTGGGTCACGATTAGAAACAATAGAGTGTGGCATGCCATGAAGCTTGAAGACCTGGTCCATGAAAATTTGAGCCACCGTGGATGCAGTAAATGGGTGTTGAAGAGAACATAAATGAGAATACTTGGAAAGGAGACCCACAACCACCATTACGACTGATTTATTCCCTGATTTGGGTAAGCCTGTAATAAAGTCCATAGAGATATCCTTCCAGATAGCAGGTGGAATCGGAAGTGGTTGTAGTGTGCTCAGATATTGGACTGTTTCTCCCTTGTTTCATTGAAACATCTCACACTCAGCGACAAAATTATGGATGTGCTGTTTCAAACCATCCCAGAAAAAAGAATGTTTGACCTTGTCATATGTTTTGGTGAACCCTGAGTGCCCCACTGTGGGCGTAGCATGAAGCTCAGAAAGTACCGTGGATTTAATCTTTGATTGTTTACTTAAATACAAATGACCTTTGTATCGAAGCTCATCCTAGATCCAAGAGTACCCTGGGGTAGTTGGAGCCTTGGTCTACAATTGCTGGACCAGATGCAAATTTTTGGGATCTTGAAGCCATTCCTAGTGCACAGCTTGGATCGAATTGGGTACAATGAAGGAAATAGAAAAAGGGATCCTTCTTCTTCATATTTTGGGATAGTGCATCCACCACTACATTGTCTTTTCCCTTCTTGTAAATGATCTCATAATCATAACCAAAGAGCTTAGTCACCCATTTTTGTTTCTCTTGGGAGGAAATGCATTGTTCCAGAAAGTACTTGAGGATTTGATGGTCGATCTTAATTTGGAAGCGTTACCCCAAGAGATAAGGGTTCCATAGATCAATGACATGCAGAATAGCCAACGTTTCCTTTTCATAAATGGGTTTTCCTAGATTCCTTTCAGACAATTTTTTGTTGGTGAAGGCCAAAGGTCGACCCTCTTGCATAAGGATAACGATAATTCCTTTCCCTGAGGCATCACATTCCAACACAAAGGTCTTTGTGAAATCAGGAAGGGTCAGAACCAGTGTGGTGCACATGGTCATCTTCAAGGTTTGAAAATCTTGAGCAGCGGATGGATTCCAAGTGAAAGAGTTCTTTTTGAGGAAAGCAATGAGAGGTGCTGCAATCTTTTCGTAGTTCTTAACAAACTTGTGATAATACCCTGTTAAGCCCATAAATCCATGCAATCTTTTGAGAGTCTTTGGGTGCGTCCAGTCTTGCATAGCTTCAATCTTTTTTGGATCCACCCTGACACTATCCTTGCCAACCAGATGACCCAAGTATTCTACTTCTGAGGCACGAAAAGCACATTTAAACTGTTTCATGAAAAGTTGGTGTTGGGAGAGGAGATGGAGAACTTAATCCACATGAGTAAGATGGTATGTCTAGGATTTTCTATAGATGATGATATCATCAAAGAAAACTAAGACAAAATGATGGAGAAAGGGACGAAAGACATGATTCATGAGGCTTTGGAAGGTGGAGGGGGCATTACACAAGCCAAAGGGCATGACCAAAAACTCATAGTGGCCCTCATGAGTGTGAAAGGTCATCTTGGGAATTTCTACCTCTTTCATACGTATCTGGTGATAGCCCGAGTGAAGATCAATTTTAGTAAAGAATTGGGCACCACTCAATTCATCCAGGAGGTCATTAATGATAGGAATGGAAAATTTGTCTTTAATGGTCAGTTTGTTGAGAGCACGAAAGTCAGGACATATTCTCCAAGAAACTTCTTTCTTCAGGACCATGACTACAGGAAAAGAGTAAGGGCTCGTACTAGGGTGGATAACGCCTGCATTAAGGAGTTTCTGGACCATTTTCTCAATTTCATTTTTTTGTGAAAAGGGATGGCGATATGGACGGATATTGGGATGAAGGATTCCAGGTACAAGGTGAATGGAATGATCATGAACACCATGGGAAGGAGGTAGTCCTTGGGGAGTGGAAAATACCATTTGATGTTTAGAAAGGAGAGCTTGGAGTTCATGCAACACCATGGGTGTCTCTGTTGCTTGTATGTCATGGAGTTGGGAAATGACACCAGAATGACCTTTTTTGAGTAGCTTTTCCATGCGATGGGAACTAATGAACTCAGGTGAACCAGTAGTAATGCCTTGGAATTTATATTGGTGGCCTTCCTGGTCAAATTGCATGGTTAATGCCTTAAAATCCATGAGAATGGGACCCAAAGTTCTTATCCAGTCGACACCCAACACAATGTCACAACCACCCATGTCGATAGCAAACATATGGGATTTTAAGTGGTAGTCACCGATTTGGAGACACACATTTTCACAGTGCCCTCCACATTTCATGGAACCACCATTGGCAATCATGATTTGGAAATTGTTGACAGCATGGATGTAGCAATGGGTTTCTTGGGAAATGCGGCGATGAATAAAATTATGGGTGCTTCCACTATCAAAGAGAATGTTGACCTTCCGATGCTTGATGTAACCAATTAACTTGAGGGTTTGGGGAGCGGAAAATCCAGTGAGAGAATTAAAGGAAACGACGGGTTCTACTTTGGGAGGGTCTGAGGGAGGGGTTATGTCAGTGATTTCAGGTGACCTAGACACAAGGGGAGTTTCAACATCCTCTTCCAAAATATCCTCAGAGATGGCCATAAAAACCTTTTGTTCCTTACACTTGTGGCCCTAGAAATATTTTTCATCACAATTATAACAAAGGCCTTTGAGTTGGAATTCAACCATTTCAGCCCTGGTCAATTTTTGGATCCTTAATGGGGCGAAGGGAGTAGTGGAAGTGATGGGTTTAGGGTGAGGGATAAAGGAGGATTTTCGGTTTTGAGATGATACAACCTGTTGTGCTTATTTAGCTCTTTTAGTAGATTTTACCCAAGTTGAGGGTCGAGCCATGATGACATGGGCTTGAATCTCCTCCTTGAGGCCACTGATAAAACACTCTCGAAAGAAAGTATCAGTCATGCCCTCTGTTCAAAAAGCCAGGCACTCAAAGGTAGCTATGAAGTCTTCTACTGTTCCAAATTGTTTCAACTTTGTCAAACGGCCCAAGTGGTTGGTGTCCATGTCAAATCGTTCATAAAGCTCAGTCACAAATTGGGTCCAAGCAATATACCCTTGACGGGAAGTTTTTCTCCATTGCCACCATTGCCAATGTTCTTGATCTAGATGGAGAACATCATACCGAAGTTTGGCCAAGTCATCTGTGATGACGTATAAAGAGAAATAATGTTCCATTTGGGTTACCCAACTAGTGGGGTCCGAGCCATCAAATTTGGTCACATCCACCCGTAGAAGGCGTAGGTCACATTGAAAGTGTTGGTGATGAAAGGTATGGGAATGGGTGGAATGTTCACCTTCAGTATTTGGAGGTTCTTCAGAGAAATGGTCATCTGTAGGGATCTTCAGTTTGGTGCAGAGGGATGAAAAGACAGATTCAAGCTGGGTGGTTAGTTATTGTTTGACTTCCTCCATTGAGGACTGCATGGTTGTATTTTTGGTTGTATTGATGGATGAATCAATGGAGGAAACAATAGCATTGAGTTGTTTCACTTCTTTTTGGGTCTCGAGGAAACCAGATTGCAAGGTGTTGAAGTGAGTTTCCATATCTTGGCTACGGGTATGGGCCATGAGGATGGGTGAACTGAAAAGGGGCAGGCAAGGTAAAATTTTTTTTCAAAAAATGATATGAATGAATGTGATAAGGGAGGAGAGATAAATCCAATGGAATAGGTCTCAAATAATGGTGATTTTTTCTTTTTTTTACACTTGTGGATTTGTACTCCAGTCTGAAGAATATTGTGGTGATGAAATCCCTAAATACTTGACCAGAAAGAAATGTGTATTTACTCGGCAACCCGAACACAGTTGTGCGACAATAGATCTGGTCTGTTTTAATTTGTTTATGTTTCTATCCCCCAAGGGTTAGGTATTCAAGTGTTCTATAGACAAGGGTTTGTCCTGTGCTATAGCTCTCTGATATATGTGTGGGGTCCAACAATAGTACTCAGCCCAATATCTCAAGGCACTAACTAAGGAGGATAGACCGTACCCTTAGCCATACTAGCCGACTACCCAGGTACTAGAGAGTATCTTTCTGAGTGCTGTTCTCAGTGAGACTATAGGAGTTTGGTGGCTGATAGGTTTATCTAAAGAGGGGTTCAAGAAATCTAGGCCTATATGTACACAGGTGTTATTTGATGTGATACCACTCGAAAGGGTACCGATAGGGGTTACAAGGGTGGCCAACAGATGTGCGCTTAAGAACCACTTGTATTTCTTGCATGTATGAATCCCTCAACTACGGGTTTATGCATGTAATGATAGATATTTGTGGCTTAAAGACGTTGGAATATGTCTCTACCCTGAAAAAAATTCCCACAATTTCTTCCAAGGAAAGTGCTCTTACACCACTTGCAAGATACCTGTAACACCCTGTTTCCCCCAGTTTGTAAAAATAACTGGACTAGCCAGAACTATGGAAAACTCATGAATGTAAATATGTGATGTGAATGGACCTTATGGAAAATGTCAGTGAATGTGAATAACATTATGAATTTATATTGCAGTACTGCTGAGAGGGGATGTGCAGAAAAAGACAACATGATGACGATGGAAGTCACCTGGAAAGGTGGTGCTAAATTCCACTGAGAATTAATATCGTATTTGGACTTCACTGGCCTGGAGAACCAAAAGTGGCTCACTAGCCCTGAATTAAATGTCTCACAGGTTGGCAGGTTGATGGCTCCTCAGGAATTAATGAGGGATGGGGAGGTGAACCGCCCATCCGTAGAGCCATCATGACTGACCAGTGTGAGGGAAATCATGCCACACGCAAGCTCGCAAGAGGATAAGGTGTGGGGTAGAGGCGATTGGGGGCAGATGCGAGGGGAGGAAGAGAACTCTGGAAATATGTAGAGTGAGTGATAACAGAGAGGAAGGAGACTAACCTTCACTCCTGGTCACTGGAAAACAAAGATGCAGTCTCACAACATCGTGGTCTCATCTCGGGGGTGGCTAGTGGTAAATCCGCTAGGAGTCACTAAGCCTACGATTGGGTGGAAATGAGCACCCCTCTCAGCAGTTGCTTAACCCCTGGTGTTATTTCCTATAAGTGTTTTGCCTCTAGCATATTGAAATATATATATGTTTATTCTGATAAATATGCTCATAAGCTGTGAAACTGTGAATGATTTCATTATAAGAATGTCTGTATGGTATTTTGATCAGTACTAGTAGTTGCATATTTGTATGGAAAGACTACGTATGGATTATGTCTTCATAAATCACTATTTATATGCTTACTGACCTAATTCAGACCGTATGTCTGATTCATGGGAGAAAGGTACCCTTATATGCCTCAGATAGTACCCTGGGTAAGAACTTCCCCATAGAGATACCCTTCTTGAAAAGCCCATCAAGAACCGGGAAAGCGAATGTGAAGGCGTAAGGCCTTAGTAACCCTGCATGAGGAGGAACGATCCTCTTGAAAACTTGATATGGAAGCATAAGGATTAAGTATCGAATCGACGGATGAGATCCCATCGAGAGATCTGTGGTCACTCACGACCATCAGATCGGAAGAAGAAGATGGAGTGTTAAGTTGCTTAACCCTGATAGGTATTAATCGATGGATGAGATTCCATCGGGAAACCTATGGTCACGCATGACCATTAGATTGGTAGGACTAAGTAGGGTGTTAAATGCCTTACTCCTTTGTTTTCTATGTCTTCGTGGACAGCGAAGAATTCGGGACCATAGATCTCCAAGGTCCATGGGAATATCTCGACTGTTGATTTTTCCATGTCTAGGGAGTTGTGGAAGAATGCATGGGTAGGAACCAATCTGAGCCGTCAGATCTTGTCTGGAAAAACTCAACAGCCATTGGATCTGTCAGGAGTTACCCGAGGGTTAAATACCCCAGTGTATAGGAGTGAAAACCCTGGAATAGCTCTGATCCATCTGAATGACAGAGCCCACGTGTCGTAAGATTTCCCATTTCGGGAAATCGAGAATCATGGAATCGAGAATCCTGATGATGAGAGTTTGGGATTTTCCATGGTGAAAACCCCGAAATAGATCTGAGCCATCTGAATGACAGAGGCTACGTGTCATAAGATTTCCCATTTTAGGAAATCGAGAATCGCAAAATCGAGAATCCTGATGATGAGAGTTCGGGATTTTCCATGGTGAAAACCCCAGAATAGATCTGAGTCGTCCAAATGAAGGAGGCCATGTGTTGTAAGATTTCCCATTTTGGAAAATCGAGAATTGCGGAATCGGGAATCCTGATGACGAGAGTTCAGAATTTTCCATGGTGAAAACCTTGGAGTAGATCTGAGCCGTCTGAGTGACGGAGGCCACGTGTCATAAGATTTCCCATTTCGGTAAATTGGGAATCGCGGAATAGGGAATCCTAATGACGAGAGTTCAGGATTTTCCATGGTGAAAACCCGAGAGTAGATC